>CM060331.1:57072800-57076485 GCA_030674155.1 Stramonita haemastoma
TTCCAGTCAAACAAACAAACAAACAAACAAACAAAGAAAAAGAAAAACAAAGGCAGGTTGGTTAGAACACAGCAAAAAAATAGGTCAATAATTTTGTAAGTATGTAAAAGATGATAACTTTTTAACTTTTTAATTTTATTTTATACCACTTTATGTTGTTTTTTTTTATAAAGACATAATGTCAATTGATGTCAATTAATGTCTTTATGTTAACTATTATGTATGTTGAAATTGTATCCCCCCAAAAACTTTGCAAAAAATAATTATGCATGTTGAAAGTATACCCAAAAAAAAGTTTGTAAAGTAATGATGTGCATTGAAATCGTATTAAAAAAATTGGTAAAGTATTAAATATGTATGTTGAAATCATATAAAGGGTTTAAATGGTAAAATCCATTGAAACCACACAGACATAGAGTCTGTAAATGAAATAACAACATAACCTAAAACCACAGCCCAAAAATAATATAGAAGATATTTCTCTCCTCCCTCACTCCTCAACCCCCTTTGAAGATGCCGGGGGCCTGTCAGTATAGATGGCACCCCCACCTTCTGGAAATTCTGTGCTAGGAGTTACCTCTTTTCTATCACTCTCTTTGTTTCTGCCTGGTTCCTTTTCTGCCTGTCACCTCCTTCTTGTCCAGTTTCTGCCTTTATGGTCCGTTCTCCTGCCTCTTTTTTCTCCAGAAATCGTAAAAGATAACAATACTCTTTCATGCCAAAGTCGGATGCGCTGGGCCTGACTTGTCAGGCGCTTAACGGCAGCGTAACGCATTTTGGCTCATAGACAAGACAACAGTAATTGCTGTCTGAGCGTTCGACGACGACGACAACGAAGAAGAAGACTTTCTCCTCACGGAGTCACAGGGTGGTGCACTTTGCTGCAGTCTGTCTTCAACAAGTCACCCCTGGACAAGCCTCTCCCACCCCTCCCCAAGTTGCAGATTGCATGAGGAAAGGGGGGCAGGGGGGGGGGGGTGTTCGGTGGAAAACGTGCGGGGAAAGTTCAAGCTTGATAAGCACTTTACAATATAAGTGATACTGTTGATAGATAAAGTTCAACCATGTCTTACCACCTTGATAGCCTTTACAATGACACTGTTGATAGCTGGAATTCAACTTCATCTCACCAGCTTGATAAACTTTGACAATACAAGTAACGCTGTTGATACTGAAAATTCAACCCCATCTCACCAGCAGCTGATAACACGTTCCAAAAAAAATGGAAAAGAAAGAAAAAATCTCTCTCTGAATATCCTGGATAACGAGATCCCCTTGTTAGCATAATACATTCATTATCTTCCTTCATTATTTCCCCACAATCAGTATGGATACTGTCGCTCCACGGGTTTTAACCCTCCACGTTAAAGGCAGTGTCTCGGGTGTCTTGAAAAACAACAGGCAGCACTGAACACCGTAAAAGGGACACTAAGCAAGGGACACTAGCGGCAGCGTGGGGTCTCTTTCAGGCTGGGGGCCTAAAGGGAAGCTGCCATTGATATCTCTCTGTGGGCTGCAGACAGCCAGAAAAGGAATGGCTGTGTGTGATGGCGTTGAAATGAGCACAGTGAGACAGCCATGGTCTGGGACCGTTAGCATCGGCAATGACAATTTGATGGTAGTTATGAAAAATGGGGCAGACAGGGGAGGGAGGGGGAAGAACAACTGTGAGATTTTGGGGGAAAAAGGCTGTTTATATCGACCTTTTGTTATGATGATTACGATAACGTATACTGTCGTATTACTATTGTATGAAAGTAAGGTTACAAAATTAAATTACACAATAGCAGCACTAGCAAAAACCAAAAGGTTATTATCAAAAAGCCTTGCACACATATTCACCCTGATTCTATGCTTTTATAATTAATTCATTGAGCCAACAGCAACAACTGTTTTTTAAATTAAAAAAAACACGTAATTATCTGTACAAAGTTCTTGTTTTCTTCTATTGCACGAAATGTTAACATTAGGAAGCCTGTTTCAATGGTTTTAAGAGCACACAAAATAATTAGGCGATTTCGTGATCAACTGTACTAGAAAATCCTTCTACCACATCTTGGGCTTGAGTAGACAAGCTTGCCTGAAGGGTTTAAAACCGGAATGGGTTCAGTTTTTTATATGGCAACCAGAATAAAGTGATGTTTACACACACACACACACACACACACACACACACACACACACACATATATATATATATATATATATATATATATATATATATTATATATATATATATATATATATATATATATATATATATATATATATATTCGTTCAATTACTACTTCATTCAATCACGTGTTTCCTTGGAGAAAATAATGATCTAGTATTCTGACACTGCTCTATGTTTCCCTTATTTTTTTTTTTTCCCCTCAGTCATTCTCTTTGTGTCTTCTGTCTGTCTGTCTGCTGTCTGCTTTTTGTTGTCTGTCTGTCTATCTCTCTCTCTCTCTCCTCTCTCCTTCCTTTCTCTCTCTCTCACACACCACCAACAACCCCACACAACACACACACACACACACCACACACACAACACACAACACATCAAAAAACACACAAAAACACCACACATACACCCAACACACACAAACACAACAAAAACACACAACACAACAAACCACAAAAACACACACAAACACACACAAAACACCAACAAACCCCCCCACTCCCACCCTCCACCCCCCCCCCACACAAACAACACCCCCCCTCCCCCAAAAACCACACACCACCCCCCCCAAAAACAAAACCCCCCCCACCACACACACACGAGCACCCCCCCCCCCCACCCCCCACCGATACACACCCACTCCAATCTAATAACAGCCATCACTTCCAATACGAAGAGAATCCCAGGCCCCCTTTATCCCCCTTTTCCCCCAAAATTGCTACTTCGGGGGCTGCTGAAGGGGAAACCCGCAGGAAAACCCCCCCCACCCCCCCCCCCCGAACCCCCACCCTTGAAAGTCTCTCCCCGAAAATCCCTGATGATGATTCCCCCGTCTTTTTGGACCATTTTCAGCAACTGGGGGAGTGGCTCCAGGTGGCCCGTGTTTCACGATCGAGAAAAAGTCTGTTGGGGGCGAGATGGAGGGGGTTGGGGGTAGGGGTAGGGGGTAGGGGTGGAAGCCCCGTCTGAGGAGAGAGGGTGGGTGGGGGGGGGGTGGGAGTTTGGGGGTTGGGGAGGAGGGGGAAGGGGGGGGGGAGGGAGGAAGACATTTGGATCGACAAAAGGGGTTTTTCCCCTTTTGGTCCAAATTGAAAGGGAAAGTGGCTTAATGAAAAAATGAAGGAAAAAAAACCCTTTTTCGGTACACCCGCTCCACCCCCCCGCACGCGCGCAACCCCACGTACAGGTACGCAGCTGCCGCCCGCACGCAACACACACACTCGCCGCGGGGCACGCGCGTGCACACACACACATACACATGCACACGCAACCACACGCACACACACCACACACAAATGCACACTCACACACACACACGCGCGCCCCACACCACACCACACACCACCCACACGCACGACGCACGCACGCACGCACGCAACACCACACACACACACACCACACACCCCACCACACACAACACACCCCCGCCGCCGCACACACACTGTTTTTATTTTCTTTTCCAAAAACCCCTTTTTCTAATGTCACGTAAGGTAAAAATGGAAACCAGCCCCCCAA
>CM060331.1:57076585-57084085 GCA_030674155.1 Stramonita haemastoma
GGATAGCATAATGGTAGAACATTGCGCCGCATTTTCGACCCTTTTCGTTTCCCCGGCGGGGGGGATTTTCCCCCTGGAGCTAACATCAGTGCTGACCCCCACTCCCCCCAAAAAGCCCTTGGGATGGACTAAAAACCGGGCCCCCGAGGGCGAACGCACCAAAACCCTCATGCGCACACGTTAAATCCTGTTCCCTTTTCGTAAGTGTAGCCATTGTTGCCGGGGGGAAAGATGACAATATTTACAAAAATGCACCACGCGACTAAAGAAAAAAGACATGAGTGCTTATTCCATTATCCCTCGATAAAAGAATAAAAAAAATAAACAAACCCCGCATATTGTCGAAAACACTGTACACGCATGCAAAACCACGCACGCTTGCATGCACGCGCTGAAAATTTCGAACGAAAAATACAAAAAAACGTAGACAAAACCGACGCGAAAACCCACCACCCCAAAACCGCACCACACCCCGCACGCCCCCACGCCCCACCTCTCTCTCCCCTCTCTCTCTATCCTCTCTCTCTCTCTCTTTTCTCTCTCTCTCCTCCTCTCTCTCTCTCTCTCCTCCCCCCCCCCACCCCCTCCCTCCCCCCCCTCCCTCCTGTCATAATAAATGGTTGTTTTTTCAGGGAAAAGAAAAAAGGAGTCAGTGTGTGTGCACTGAGCTAGGGGAAGGAATGTCTAAATACTCCGAACAGCAGAAACACCCAAAAACTTACCCGTCTTTGAGGCACCAGAAATAGCACAGCGGAAATTTCCCCATTTTCCAGTCAAACAACAAACAAAAAAACAAAACAAAAAAAAAACAAAGGAAATTGGTTAGAACACAGCAAAAAAAAAAGGTCAAAAATTTTGTAAGTATGTAAAAGATTTTTTTAATTTTTAATTTTATTTTAACCAAATTTAAAGTTTTTTTTTTATAAAGACATAAAGTCAATTGAGTTAATTAGCTTTATGTTAAAATTTTAGTTGAAATTGTATCCCCCAAAAAAAATGGCAAAAAATAATTTGCATGTGAAAGTATACCAAAAAAAAAGGTTTTTTAAAGTAAGATGTGCATTGAAAACGTATAAAAAAAATTTGGGAAAGTATTTAAAATGTATTTGAAATCATAAAAAGTTAAAAAAGAAAAATCCCTTGAAACCCCCAACTGATCTGTAAATGAAATAACAAAAATAACTAAAACCACAGCCAAAATAATATAGAAGATATTTCCTCCCCCTTTCCCCCCACTCCTCACCCCCTTTGAAACCCGGGGGCCTGCAGTATAGATGGCACCCCCCTTTTTGGAAAATTTTGTGCTAGGAATTCCCCCTTTTTATCACCTCTTTGTTTCTGCCCGGTTCCTTTTCTTCCCGTCCCTCCTTCTTGTCCATTTTTCCCGCCTTTTGGTCCGTTTTTCCTGCCTCTTTTTTTCTCCAGAAATCGTAAAAGATAACAATACTCTCTCACAGCCGAAGTCGGATGCGCTGGGTCTGACTTGTCAGGCGCTTAACGGCAGCGTGACGCATTTTGGCTCATGTACAAGACAACAGTAATTGATTTGTTTTTACAAGATATAGCGCTATACAAATTCCATGTATTATTAACAGTAATTGCTGTCTGAGCGTTCGACGACGACGACGAACGACGAAGAAGACTTTCTCCTCACGGAGTCACGGGGTGGTGCACTTTGCTGCAGTCTGTCTTCAACAAGTCACCCCTGGACAAGCCTCTCCCACCCCTCCCCAAGTTGCAGGTTGCATGAGGAAAGGGGGGCAGGGGGGGGGGGTTCGGTCGAAAACGTGCGGGGAAAGTTCAAGCTTGATAAGCACTTTATGATACTGTTGGTAGTTAAAGTTCAACCAAGTCTCACCACCTTGATAGCCTTTACAATGACACAAGTCTTTCGGATGAGACTATAAACCGAGGCCCCGTGTGCGAACGCACGCAAAACATCTTGCGCACACGTTACATCCTGTTCCGCTTTCGTAAGAGTAGGCCATCGTGTGCCGGTGGGAACAGATGACATTTACAAAACTGCATACACACGGGACTGGATGTAAAAAAAGCATATGATTGCTTATCCCATTATCCTCGATACAAAAAAAAAAAGATAGTTGGAATTCAACTTCATCTCACCAGCTTGATAAACTTTGACAATACAAGTAACGCTGTTGATACTGAAAATTCAACCCCATCTCACCAGCAGCTGATAACACGTTCCAAAAAAAATGGAAAAGAAAGAAAAAATCTCTCTCTGAATATCCTGGATAACCAGACCCCCTTGTTAGCATAATACATTAATTATCTTCCTTCATTATTTCCCCACAATCAGTATGGATACTGTCGCTCCACGGGTTTCACCCTCCACGTTTAAGGCAGTGTCTCGGGTGTCTTGAAAAACATCAGGCAGCACTGAACACCGTAAAAGGGACACTAAGCAAGGGACACTAGCGGCAGCGTGGGGTCTCTTTCAGGCTGGGGGCCTAAAGGGAATCTGCCATTGATATCTCTCTGTGGGCTGCAGACAGCCAGAAAAGGAATGGCTGTGTGTGATGGCGTTGAAATGAGCACAGTGAGACAGCCATGGTCTGGGACCGTTAGCATCGGCAATGACAATTTGATCGGTAGTTATGAAAAATGGGGCAGACAGGGGAGGGAGGGGGGAGAACAACTGTCAGATTTTGGGGGAAAAAAGGCTATTTCTATCGACCTTTGGTCATGATGATTACGATAACGTATACTGTCGTATTACTATTGTATGAAAGTAAGGTTACAAAATTAAATTACACAATAGCAGCACTAACAAAAACCAAAAGGTTATTATCAAAAAGCCTTGCACACATATTCACCCTGATTCTATGCTTTTATAATCAATTCATTGAGCCAGCAGCGACAACTGTTTTTTAAATTAAAAAAACACGTAATTATCTGTACAAAGTTCTTGTTTTCTTCTTTGCACGAAATGTTAACACTAGGAAGCCTGTTTCAATGGTTTTAAGAGCACACAAAATAATTAGGCGATTTCGTGATCAACTGTACTAGAAAATCCTTCTATCACATCTTGGGCTTGAGTAGACAAGCTTGCCTGAAGGGTTTAAAACCGGAATGGGTTCAGTTTGTTTTATATGGCAACCAGAATAAAGTGATGCTTACACACACACACACACACACAACACACACACACACACACACACACACACACACAAACACAAACACACACACACATATATATGTATGTGATATATATATATTATAATACATATATATATACATATATACATATATATATATATATATATATATATGTATATATGTGTATATATTGTTATATATATATATATATATATATATATATATATATATATATATATATATATATATATAAAGTATACAGTCGTTCAATTATTAATTCATTCAATTACGTGTTTCCTTGACGAAAAAAATTATCTAGTATTATGACTGTAGCGATGTTTCCTTGTTTTTTCTTTTCCATCAGTCATTCTCTTTGTACTGTCTGTCTGTCTGTCTGTCTGTCTGTCTGTCTGTCTGTCTGTCTCTCTCTCTCTCTCTACAACACAACCACACACACACACACACACACACACACCACACACCCTCACCCCCTACCCCACCCCCTCCCACAACACCCCCCCACCCCCCCCACACACACACCACACACCGACACAACCCCCACCCCCAACCCCACCCCACGCATACACCACACCACTCCAATCTAAATAACACCATCACATCACAAATACTGAAGAGACATACCAGGCCTCCTCCTATCCCCCTCTACTCCGTAAATTGCTACTTCAGGGCTGCTGAAGGGTGTAACCACGCAGGGAACCCCCCCCCCCCCCCCCCCGCCCCCCCCCTTGAAAGTCTCTCCCCGAGAATGCCTGATGATGATTCCACCGTCTTTTCTGGACCATTTTCAGCAACTGGGGGAGCCTGGCTCCAGGTGGCCCGGCCTCACGATCGATGGAAAAGTCTGTTGGGACGAGATGGAGGGGGTTAGGGGGTTGGGGGTAGGGGGTTGGGTAGGGTAGGGGTGGAAGCCGCGTCTGAGGAGAGAGGGTGGGATGGGGGTGGGGTGGGAGTTGGGAGTTGAGAGAGGAGGGGGAAGGGGGGAGAGGGAGGAAGACATTTGGATCGACAAAGGGATTTCCCTTGTGGTCCAAATTGAAGGGAAAGTGGCTTACACTGAATAAAATGAAGAAAAAAAAACACCCTCGTCGCGTACAACCGCTCCGCCCGCCCGCCCGCACGCACGCGCGCACATGCACTACAGGTACCACGCATACGCACGAGCATCACACGCACACACGCACCCCACGCGCGCACGCACACGCACACAACACACACACACACACGCATACATACAGCACACACGCACACACACACACACACACACACACACACACACACACACACACACACACACACACACCACACACACACACACACACACACACACACACAACGCACACACACACATGTCTTTTATTTCTCATGCCAAAACCCTTTGTCTAATGTCACTGTAAGGTAAAATGGAAACCAGCCAACATACACACACAAACACATAATTGTTCTCTCTCTTTCATTCCCTCTCTCTCTCATTCTCTCTCTCTCTCTCATTCTCTCTCTCTCTCAGACAGACAGACAGACATACAGCCAGACAGACAGACAGGCAAGCAGACAGGCAGACAGACAGGCAGGCAGACATACATACAGGCAGGCAAACAGACAAACAGTCAGACAGATTAAACAGACAGATACACATACAGAGACAGACAAAGTTAGACATATAAGAACATTCTCACTGATTATGATCGATGACAGGCTTATTGCGTCTCTGAAATATTGGATCGACGTGAAAACAGATATAACACGACAATATGTGTGTGTGTGTGTGTGTGTGTGTGTGTGTGTGTGTGTGTGTGCGTGCGTGCGTGCGTGCGTGCGTGCGTGCGTGCGCGTGCGTGCGTGCGTGCGTGCGTGCGTGCGTGCTGTGTGTGTGTGTGTGTGTGTGTGTGTGCTTGAGTGTGTTTGTGTGTGTAGTAGTAGTCTTCAATTTTACATTCTTCCACATAAAGTGATACCAGACAGGGGGGGGAGAGCATACTTAAAAAACAACAACAACAAAAAAACACCCCACAAAATAAAGAGATAGTAATAATCCTATTAATTTATATCAAAATGTTGATAAAAGAAAGAGAAAGGGAGAGAAAGACATGGACAATGATGGGGGATGTATGCATTAAAGTATATACTAAAATATATATGTGTGAGCGTGTATGTGTGTTGCAGGGAAGGGGAGGTGGTGGTGGCGGTGGGTGTGTGCGTGCATGCGTACGAGTGTGTGTAAACAGACGACATTCACTTTTAATACTCCCTACCTGCACCCCCCCCCCTCCTGCCAAGGTTATACTCACAAGGAAGAAAAATTGATTATAGTCTTCACCTCTTCCCCCCCCCCCCCCCCCCCCCCCCCCCCCCCCTCCTCTTTTTTCTTTGGTGGTCGTTTTAGCTTTTGTTCTGTTTTGCCCTTCAGACAATATACTTTGGGCATGCACACTCGAGACTCAAGAATACTTTAATGTCTCAACTAGAGAAATTACAGCAGATTTCTCTCCGTGAAATTCGGCCACTCTCCCTGGGGTGAGCGCGTCGCCACAAGAGCAATGCCACCGATTTTTTTTCTCTTCATGTCTGCAACTGTTTTTGTTTCTTTATCAGTGACTTTTTCGACATAATTTTGCCAGGGACAACACTCTTGTTGCCGTGGGTTCTTTTACATGAGCTAAATAATGTACAACACACGGGACCTCGGTTTATTGTCTCACCCGAAAGATTAGCACTCAGACCACCACTCACAGTCTAGTGGATGGGAGAAAAGTTTTTCGGGCCCAAGCGGTGATCGAACCCCCACACACTTCGATCCCCAGACTTTTTGCTTTCCAGGCAGGCGTGTTACCTCTAGACCACGGGTCTACTACACTAGACTGGGGATAGTTGGGGTGAGAGGAGGAGGGGAACTGACATCATCACAGACATGGACACACAGTCACCAAAACAGGCTAACCCACAGACATCAATAGTCCCTGGTCCTCCTACCTGCCTGCCTGCCTTCTTCTGCCTCTGATCCCTGTCATTCAAGTCCACCACCTCCACTGTCTGTCTGTCTGTCTGTCTGTCTGTCTGTCTGTCTGTCTGTCTGTCTGTCTGTCTGTCTGTATGTATGTATGTATGTATGTATGTATGTATGTATGTATGTACGTATGTGTGTATGTATGTACGTATGTGTGTGTGTGTGTGTGTGTGTTCGTTGACCAGTTGGCTGGTTGGTTGGTTCTTTGGTTGGTTGGTTGGTTGGATGATTGGGTTGGTGGGTGAGTGGTAAGTTGGATGGATGGTAGCTGACTGGATGATAGGTTGAAAGATTGATGGATTTGTATTTTGGTCAGTGGGGTTTATTTTGGCTGGGGGAAGGGGGAAGGGGTTACTTATGCTCGTATGTTTGCCTTCTCACAAACCAGCAGACATTTTAAGAATTCTGCAAAGAACCTAAACACTCTAGAAACCAGGGGTTCTTTAAAGTGCGCGTCATTTTTAAGGGCACCAGATGTATGCCGTTTCCTTTCATGTGCACTAAATGCGTGCCATTTTTAGAGCTCTGAATGTGTGCCGTTTTCTTCCATGCATACTGAATGCATGTAATCTTCATTTACACCCACTTAATTTAAGCATATGCTTTTTTTTACGTGCTTTAAAAGCATGTATTTTTTCACACAGAGAAAAATTAAAGTGTGCCATTTTCTTTCACGCGCGCTCAATGCATGCCATTTCCTTTCACGTGTATTAAATGTATGCCATTTCCTTTCACGTGTATTAAATGCATGCCATTTCCTTTCACGTGTATTAAATGCATGCCATTTTCTTTCACGTGTTTAAATGCATGTCATTTTCTTTCAAGCGCACTAAATACATGTCATATTCTTTTACAAGCAGCAAATGGATACCTCTTTTTACGAGCACTAAAATCATTCAGCATGCTTTTAAAGCATGTGCGCGCGCGCGTGTGTGTATATATGTATGTATGTATGTATGTATGTATGTATGTATGTATGTATGTATGTATGTATGTATGTATGTATGTATGTATGTATGTATGTATGTATGTATGCATGGATATATGTATGTATGTGTGTGTGCGCGTGCGTGCGTGCGTGCGTGTGCGAGTGCGCGCGCGCGTGTGTGTGTGTGTGAGTGTGTTTACAGATGCATTGCCAAATCCTTGTACATGCACTAAAAATACACAGTATTCTTTTACTGGCACTAAAAACACACGGATTTCTTTCACGCGGACAGACAGTATGTTGTTTTCCTTTACGTGCATAAAACGCATGCTATCTTCTTTTACGTGCATAAAATCCATGCTTTCTTTTTTTTTTTTTTTTCATGCGAACCTAAAATATGCCATTTTCTCTACATGCACTTACAGCATGC
>CM060331.1:57089085-57106585 GCA_030674155.1 Stramonita haemastoma
AATCGAACCCGGGTCGTCAAATTGCGAGCACAATGCTCTGACCACTAGGCTATCCCGTCTCCCTTCTCTTGAGCTCTCAGCATCTTTCTCTCTTTTCTTTTAAAAATCTTTCTTCCCTGATGTTTTTCTGTGTTCTGTCTGTTTGACGTCTCGCAGGCAAAATTGAGAAGCTTTTGTTTGTTGAGAAACAAACAACTAGATCGATTTCTTTTTCTTTTTCTTTTTTTTTAATAATTCTAATTGTGGGGTTTTGGGGCTTCTGATTTTGTTTGAATGCTGGTGATTTTGTCTCTGGGCTTTGTGCTGGTTGTTTGTTTGCTGGTTGTTGTTGTTGTTTTTCTCCATAAACTTTTAGCTGTGAATCTGTTTCTTTCTCTCAAATCTTTTCTAAAGAGTATTATAACGAGCATGTCTCGCTCTTTATTTCTCTGTTTCTGTCCTGTCTGTCTGTCTGTCTGTCTCTCTCCACACACACACACACACACACACACACACACACACACACACACACACACACACACACACACACACACACAACACACACACACACACAACCGCGCCGCGCGCGCGCGACACACAGACACACACAGCACACACACACAACACACACACACACAAACACACACACACCCCCCCTCCGCCCCCACCCCCAACTATCAATCCCTTAGCCTCCAACCCCCCCCCCCTTCCCCATCTCATCCAAAGCCCCATCCCCCCCCCTACCCCCACTCCACCCCCACCCCCATCTTCTCAGCTGCCCAACTTGCCTGGGCTGATTTCCTCACGGCAGGCATCAGAGGTCTAGGGGCAGTCAAGAGGAATTAGGCAGCCATTATGTGGGAGCGGCTTCGGGCTTTTGTCTCTCTGGCCCCCCCAGATAAAAGCCATGAGGGGACAATGAGGACACTGCCAGGGCAGTCAGCTCTCATCCTCTACTGAACAAATCTGGGTCGGGGGTAGGGAGATGGGGGTAGGGTAGGAGGGGGGCGGGGGGACACAGGGGGGGGAGGGCAGGGGGGACACGAGAGAGGGTGGGGGCAGGGGGGGGGAGGAGATTGAGGGTGTTGGTGGTGATGGTGAAAAAACAGGAAGGTGGGGGTAGTGGCTGAAACTGTTGTTGTTGTTTTTTTTAATAGTGTAAGTATTGGTAAATAAGCTGTTGGTTTTTTTCCCCCCTGAAATTGTGTAGTTATGAATATCTAAGCTTTTTTTTTTAATTGTACAGTTCTGAATATCTAAGCTGTTTTTCTTCTGATATTGTGTGATTACTGAAAAAATAAGGTGGTCTTAATTGGCATGATTATTGATAATTAGGCTGCTTTCTGAATATGCGTAATTATTCATAGCTGAGCTGCTGGATATAATTATGGAATTATTAATAACTAAACTGTTTCTGAAACTGATTAATTACCTATAACTAAGATGTTTTCTGAAGAATTAATGTGTAATCATCAGGAACTAAACTGTGTTTCATTACCTAACTATTTATAGCCTAGTTTTCTGAAACTGTGTAAATTTGTGATAACCTGGCTGTTTTCTGAAATTGTCTCATTACCTACAACTAACACTGTTTTAATTAGTCTCACAGTTATTCATTCGGTCAACTTGATGACACAAAGTGTAAAAGCTTTGTGATATAACTTTGTGAGGAAGCTTGGTGCTCACTGTTCACAAAGCACAAACTGTTGCTGGTTTGCCACACCGGTGGGGGAGGGGGTGGAGAGACTGAAATAAGCTATGGTTTGATATTCTTCCCCTGCTGTGATGCTAGTGACTTGTTTTTTGTTGTTGCTATTATATATCAAATAACAATGGTTTATACTAACGCTGTGTTGTGCACTGTTTTAGAATTGTACTGAATTGCATTGTATAAAATGGTGTTGAGCTGTACAGAATCGTATTGTGCTGTGCTGTGCTGCGCTGCGCTACGTGGCATTGTGATGTACTGCACTGTACTGCACTGCACAGCAGTGTTCAATGCTGCTCAGCCCCGTGTCGCATTCACTGTACTGTGTTGTGTCTGAAGATGTATCTGTCTGATATTTCGGGGGAACGTCTCTCTTGGGACAGTGTATTGCAACAGAACGATGGCCTCTTCTTCTCTTCCCCCACCCCCCCTCCTCTCTCTCTCTCTCTGTCTCTCTCTCTCTCTGTCTGTCTCTCTGTCTCTGTCTCTCTCTCTGTCTCTCTCTCTCTCTCGCTCTCTCTCTATCTCTGAAAGTGACTGTTTACTTGTAGAATTGGATATTGCAAAATGGCTAAAAAGTTCTCTGCTATGATGTGTACTTTCCCCCTGCTCCAAACATGTTTGGTATAGTGGTCCAAGGCCGAAGTACAGTACAACTTTTCCGTGTTCAGTGTTCAGAGTTCAGTGTTCTCTCTCTCTGTCTCTCCCTCTCTGTCTCTCCCTCTCTGTCTCTGTCTGTGTCTCTCTCTCTCTCTGTCTGTCTGTCTGTCTGTCTGTCTGTCTGTCTGTCTGTCTGTCTGTGTGTGTGTGTCTCTCTCTCTCTCTCTCTCTCTCTCTCTCTCTCTCTCTCTCTCTCTCTCTCTCTCTCTCTCTCTCTCTCTCTCTCTCTCTCTCTCTCTTTTCATTTGCCCCCTTTTCTCTCTTCTCTCTGTTATGTCTCATTGTCTGTGCTCGGTCTTAGGAATTTGTTGGGTTTTTTTCCGGCAGACTTTTGCCCAAACCTATATCTTCTTGTCGTGGTTTCGTCATGACGCTGAATGCAAGTTACAATTAAGTAACCACCTTGTTGTGTTATCCAAAAGACTAGCGCCCAGACCACCAAAAAAGGCATAAAGAAAGGAAATGGATGATACAGGACTTCAACCCCAAATTTCACTTGTGTGTGTGTGTGTGTGTGTGTGTGTGTGTGTGTGTGTGTGTGTGTGTGTGTGTGTGTGTGTGTGTGTGCACTGCACTACACTACACTACACTACACTACACTACACTACACTACACTACACTGCACTACACTCACTACACTACACTACACTACACACACACACACACACACACACACACACACACACACACACACACACACACACACACACACACACACACACACACACACTCAGAGTCAGTCACAATCCCTATTGTCCTTTGCAGTCGGAAACTCTCTTCCTGCCCGCCTCCTGGGCTGAAGTCCTCCTTGCTTCCAAAGGGTGGCGGCATTACACTACAGACGCTGGCCTTGACGCCAGTCACAGCTGTCAATACTGCATCTCTTCAGCATCCTCCCTCAGGAGCTGGTTAGGGATGACATCAGTGTCATCCAGTTTCTTTGCTGTTGTTTGTTTTTTCTGTGCTCCTCAGCTACAGCTCCAAGTTTCAAGAGTGGTGAGATTTTTTACAGTTGCAGGCAGGAAAAAGGGAAAAAAATAATGCACTTGTGGCGACGCGCTCTCCCCGGGGGAAAGCAGCCCGAATTTTCATGCAAAAAATCTGCTGACATGAAGTGGTATAAAATAAAATAAATTTTGTGTATGCGACTTTTTTTCGTACCATTAGGTTGCTGTATTTCGTCTTCGGGATTGGTCTATTCTATGAGTCTCTTTATGTTCTTTTCCTTAACCCCCCCCCCCCCCCCCAACTTTCCTGCCATCGAGTCAGGGGAGCCAATTTTCGAAACGAAAGATTATTCCTACAGAAGGAAATACGACATAGTTGTCAGAAAATTGGGAAAAGATTTAATTGGTATTCCTAAAACTTGTGGAATGAATGGATCAATCAATAAAGATTGATTGATTTGATGATGGCCTGATAACTTGACTGATTAAACAGAAAGATGAAACAATGACCACATTGATCCATTGATAGATTGACGGAGTGATTAATTGACATAGTTATAGATATCTTTATTGTTGTTGTTGCTGTTATTATGATAATGATTGTGTGATTATCATTACTATTATTATATCAATAATAATAATAATAATAATAATAATAATAATATATATAATAATAATAATAAATAATAATAATAATAATAATGAGATGATGATGATATGATGATGATGATGATGATGATGATGATGATAATAATAATAACAACAACAACAACAACAATAACAATAACAACAACAACTACATTTATAATGAATAATAATGATGATAATAACATATGATGATCATGATCATGATCATGGTGGGGTGGTAACAATAACAAACAAACAATAACATCTACACATAAAACACCTGTGTCTTAGTGCAAAAAAAAACTTCCAATGTAATAATCACATTATATCACACATCTGTGTGACATGACATACACAATGCCTTAATGCCAAGTCATGGCACAGGCTGTCACTCGACTTTACGTGCAAAGTTCACACAATGTTATCAATGCCTCTAACATTCCTCTGTCACCACACACACACACACACACACACACACACACACACACACACACACACACACACACACACACACACACACACACACACACACACACACACTGCTGTCTTAAGGAACACAAGGCATTGAAGTTCAGGAAACCGATAAGCCCAGAAAAAGACATGTGCAACAGAGAAAAACGAAGAGAATATGGATTGAATGGGTAGGTGCGACAAGAAGAAGAAGAAAAGAAAAATTGCGAAGAAGAAGAATGAGAGGAAGAAGAAGAAGAAGAAGAAGAAGAAGAAGAAGAAGAAGAAGAAGAAGAAGAAGAAGAACAAGAGAGAGAAGAAGAACAAGAAGAACAAGAAGAACAGAAGAAGAACAAGAAGAACAGAGAAGAAGAAGAAAGAAGAAGAGAAAGAAGAAGAAGAAGAAGAAGAAGAAGAAGAAGAAGAGAGAAGAGAGAGAGAAGAAGGAAGAAGAAGAAGAAGAGAGAAGAAGAGGAGAAGAAGAAGAAGAAGAAGGAGAAGAAGAAGAAAGAGAAGAGAAGAAAAGAAAGAAGAAGAAAAGAAGAAGAAGAGAAGAAAACAAGAAGGGAAAAAGAATGCAACGAAGAATGAAAGAAAAATAAGAAGAATTGAAGAAAAAAATTGCAAAGAAGTATTGCGAAGAAGAATGAAAGAATGCAGAGAATAATGCGAGAAGAATTGCGAAGAAGAATTGCGAAGAAGAAGAGAGAAGAGAGAGGAGAAGAAGAGAGAGAGAGAGAGGGAGGAGGAGAGAGAGAGAGAGAGAGAGAGAGAGAAGGAGAGAGAAGAGAGAGAGAGAGGAGAGAGAGGAGAGAGAGAGAGAGAGAGAGAGAGAGAGAGAGAGAGAGAGAGAGAGAGAGAGAGAGAGAGAGAGAGAGAACAGAAGACAAGACAAACAAAGACAGACAGACAGACAGACAGACAGACAGACAGACAGACAGACAGACAGAGATAGAGAGAGAAACGTATACGTGCAAGCACTCAAATGTATTGCCCGCTCGCACGCATGCACGCGTGCGCGCACACAAACACACTCACACATACCCAATACACACATAAACACACACCCCACACATACACATACACATCACATCCACGCAAACAGAGAAACACACACATACACAAGCAGAAGACAGACAGACAGACAGACACAGACAAGACAGACAGACAGAAGACAGAGACGGACACAGACAGACAGACAGACAGACAGACACACAACACACACACACACACACACACACACACACACACACACACACACACACACACCAACCCAACACACACGCACACACAAACGCACGCACGCACGCACACACACACACCACAACCACACACACACACATACACACACACTTACCGGAGGGACAGGAGTCGCTGACTTTACGGGAGCAGAGCTCAGGAGATTCGGCATCAGCAGTCATGATCTGCCGGACACACAGACATCATCGTCAGAAATGATAATATGATGATGATAAGGAGAAGGAAGAAGAAGAAGAAGAAGAAGAAGAAGAAGAAGAAGAAGAAGAAGAAGAAGAAGAAGAAAAGAAGAAAGAAGAACGAAGAAAGAAGAAAGAAGGGAAAATTTACATAGCGCTTTACCTTGTAAAAAAACAACAAACCCCCAACAAAACCAAAGACAAAAACAAAGTGTTTGGCTCAAACAGTTCATACACCTACAATTATTCGCAAACAGTATCATACCACCACATACGCAAAAAACACAACACACACACACACACACACACACACCACACACACACACACACACCACACACAGCCCACACACACACACACACACACACACACACACACACACACACACACCACACACACACACACACACACTTTCCCACCACACACTTCACCACAGTCAGCATCAACAAAACTGCCCTTTCCAGCACAGCAACACACTTCGGATACACTATGCACAATAATGGAGGAATCCCTGTACCAAAAGATGCTCCACACCTTTTTTGTTATTATTGTTGTTGTCGTTATGTTGTTTGTTGTTGTTTGTGATCTCCCGGGTGAACGTGAGTGTAGCCCTACTTCTCTGCCTTGATTTGGTTCGTGTATATGATTATACGCATGTGGAGGATCATATATATGCACGTTAAAGATCCCGTGATTCATACCGATGGTCGACGCGTTAGGGAAACAGGATATATTTATTTATTTGTTTTTTATCTTTTTATTTATTATTTATTATTTATTTATTTATTCTTTTCTATCAAAGGATAATGGAATAAGCAACATCAGCTTTTTTTTTTAAACATCCAGTTCCCGTGTGTATGCAGTTTTGTCAACCTTGCAATCTGTTCCCTCTGGCACACAATGGCCTACTCTTACGACAGCGGAACAGGATTTAACGTCTGCGAAAGATGTTCTGCGTGCGTTCGCACACGGGGCCTCGGTTTACAGTCTCATTTGAAGGACATTTGGAGAGAGTGGAGGCAGCACTGATGTTAACTCCAGGAGAAAAATCCCCTGGAACGGGAATCGAACCCTGGTCGTCAAATTGCGAGCGCAATGTTCTGACCACTAGGGTCCCCCCCCCCCCCCCCCAGTACGTACCCTGTACCTGGAGAAGGATGGGCTAGGCCAGGTTGAACTTGCCCAGGAGACAACCCCCTACCATAACTGAAAAGTCGTGTGCTGACAGAGAGGATAGGGTTTTACTTTATTTTGTACCACTTAATATCACAGCATATTTCTCTGCGTGAAATTCGGGCTGCTCTCCCCAGGGAGAGCGCATCGCCACAAGTGCAACACCACCCATTATTTTTTTTCCCTGTCTGCAACAGTATTTGTTTTCCTATCAAAGCGGCTTTTTTCTACAGAATTTTGAAAGGGACAACCATCTTGTTGCCGTGGGTTCTTTCACGTGCGCTGAATAATGATCGTGAAGCACACGGACATCCCTTTCTCGTCTCGTTAGAAAGACTAGCACCCAAACCACCACTCATGGTCTAATGGATGGGGAAAAGTTTTGAAAAACGGGATGCGAACCACCGCACACTCCGACCCAGACTTTTCGCTTTCTAGGCAGAAAGACCACCGACCCACCATGATCTATGGATTGTTCATCAACCACAACCTGTTGCACCCCCTCATAGTCCTAAAGGAACCAAAAGAGTCATTCTTGTAACTCTTTGAAAAATAATAACACTTTCATTCTAGAACAGTTGTACGTCCTATTCAGTGTCACGATTATTCTGAACGTTTTCTCGTTTGACTTCAGAACCACGACGAAGACGGATCCCTTTTCCTGCAGGATCTCTTAACATTCAAATTAGTATGTCTCTAACTTCTTAAGCGTAGTATAGACTAAATGATGACGGTGTCTCTAGAATCAATTTGTTGTCACAGAAAACGAAAGTAAATTTCATCATCACAACACTCGGTTTGCGCATCGAAGTTTTGGGTGAAGAAACAATAGACACTTTTCTTGTTTTGCAGTCATTTAGTGTCCATGGCAACAATGTTCTTTCCATACTTTCTGTCACTCCCATCAGTGGGACTTGAGACTAACAACCGCAGCACATTACTTTTTTTATGCAATGTCAGCTTTAGTTGTGTGCAGAGAAGATTTTCAATTACACCAACCAGCTTTTTTCCCCCTCAAAAGCCTACGCGCGTGTGCTTAAAAAGTTAAGTTGTTAAATTACAAAAAAAGAAGAAAATTTTAATGAGAATACATTCATAATGTTAGAAATATATACACTTTTACTCACAGTCGCACAATTCTCATGAATTCAGCAATAGTGAATAAACTAGTGAATAAATAAGTAAATAAATAGATAATTAAAGCAAGGTTAGAATGTCTTTTTTCACATATCTTCAGTCACCAATCATATGACAGGACAATAAAATAACTCCTTCAAAAATAAATAAACGAAAGAATAAAAAAAATACGATAGACAACAATAACATTATCAAAACAAAGAGAGGCAAGTCATATAAACAAATCACCAACTTTAGAGAACATGTTCCGAAAGAAAATCCGTCATATCAAAGCTAGCTGTCCAGGGCTCTGACAGGCACAGCAAGAAAGCAGAAAGTGAGCAGACTTCCTCCTACATCCAAGTCCACCCAGCCTCTCCACAGACAGACCCAGACAGCTAGCAATGCAGGCAGGCAGGCATGCAGGCAGCAGACAGACAGTGACTTCAGGACATATCAAAGGCCTCATGAACATCAAGTGACTTTTACACGTCAAAGCACCTACTACAGCAGACGGGGCGGTCCATAGCAGATCGTCTGTGGCATTTCGCTTTGCAGACTGCCTGTTTTGCTGCAGCAGTGCCGATCAATGTTAATTGTTTTACAGGTATCTATCTAGACAGAGCTGACATCCGCGCCAGACAGGGGGAAGGTTGAACGATTTGTCGTGCCCGATACTGAACCATGTCAACTCTATGTTCAACTGACATGAACCATGTCAACTCTCAACTCTATGTTTAACCCATATCAAACCATGTCAACTGACAGTGAACCTGTCAGCTCTATGTTTAACTGAGAGTGAACCGTATCAACTCCATGTTTAACCCATAATGAAACATATCTGGTCTGTGTCTAACCAATAGTAGCGTTATGACCTCCATGTTCAAATATATATTGACCTCTATGTATCCAATAGTATGATGTGGCCTCTAAGCTATCCATAGTATTGATGTAACCTTTATGCTTATCTTATTGTATTGATGTAACCTTTATGCTTATCCTATTGTATTGATGTAACCTCTATGCTTATCTATTGTATTGATGTAACCTCTATGCTTATCCTATTGTATGATGTAACCTTTATGCTTATCCTATTGTATTGATGTAACCTTATGCTTATCCTATTGTATTGATGTAACCTCTATGCTTATCCAATGGTATTTATGTGGTATCTCTGCTTATCCAGTGGTACTGATGTGACCTATATATCTATCACGATGTGACCTCTACCTCTAGTCACTAGTTAACCAATAGTAAACATGTGACCTCTACAACTAGCCACTAGTTAACTAATAGTAAAACATGTGACCTCCACATGTAGCTACTAATTAACCAATAGTAACTATTTTACTTCTACATACAGCCAATAGTTAACCAATAGTAACGCTGTGACCCCTACATCTAGTCACTAGTTAATCAATAGTAACGATGTAACCTATACGCATTGTCTGCTCTCCGTTTCCTGCATAGCAGTTTGACTTTTACCCCCAGTGTCAGCTCGTGCAAAACTTTCCACAGTTATCGGCTAGGCTGCACCACCACTGAAAAATTTTCCACTTGGAAGATGCCCCGTCAACTGTCTAACTTAGTGCACTGGCAAAGCCTTCAGTATGTGCTGGTGGGTACTTTGAGTTTGTATACCTTACTAAACGCTGGCATATATAATGAATGATATTGGGATATGCATTCTTGATCTTCTGCATAAAAACAGGGACGCAACACACAGCACGCACGCTAGCACACAGCGACCCATCCTCACTCCTGCACACACACCACACCCCTCCCTCCTCTTCACTCTCCCCCCCACCCCTTCCCTCCCCCTCTCCCACTATCCCCCTCCCCTCCTCACTCTCCTCCCCTCTATCCTCCCCTCCCTCCCCCTGTCCTTCCCCTCTCTCCCCCCACTATCCTCCTCCCTCCTCACTATCCTCCCTCTCTCCTCCCTCCCTCCCACCCCTGTCCTCCCCCCACCCCCCCCCTCCCCTATGCTTCTCCCTAGCACAAACATGGGAAGATAGACAACACATAACTCCAAAGCTCGGAGGATTAGAAGTTGGGGCAGATCCCCCTACAGATCTACAATTCCTAACTCCAGCTTAACTTTTGCCTTCACATTTTTACAACTTATCATTAAACCAACAAGTTCAAATTCCACAGGTGTCTTTTACTATATGTTCACAAATTGAAAAAAACATGTATGTCTACAATCATTTACTTTCGCCTTGTACTTCTTTCACACAGGTCAACAGTAAGTCTACAATTTCATATCAAAACTACTGCTTCATTTCCATCGGATGAAACCATCGATCTGGACTACAAAGCAACTGCAAACAACTAAAAGGGATAGAACTCTTTAAAAGGATATGTAGCCTGTGAAGGGGAAGTAACATTGAAATCAAGTAGCACACACACACACACACACACACACACACACACACACACACACATACACACACACACACACACTCTCTCTCTCTCTCTCTCTCTCTCTCTCTCTCTCTCTCTCTCTCTCTCTCTCTCTCTCTCTCTCTT
Organism: Stramonita haemastoma; assembly: GCA_030674155.1. NCBI lineage: Eukaryota > Metazoa > Mollusca > Gastropoda > Neogastropoda > Muricidae > Stramonita > Stramonita haemastoma. The sequence goes on from CM060331.1 coordinate 57,099,712, forward strand.
TTGCTTTGATTGGTTTTTGTTTGGGTTTTTTTGTATTCAAATCAAAATCTCCATTGATTCTTACTTCATATTTTCGTTTCTGAATGAGTGCCTTTTATAACATTACCTTAATATTGTATCTCTGTCTTATTTCTTACCTGGTGTTGTTGTTCTTTCCCACCTTTTATCAAAATCTTATGTTTTATGGGACTTGTTTTGATGATAGATGTGGTGGATTGATGTTCTCAGTCATCTAACCTCATCATATTCTCATGTTTGATCTTTAATTATTGCGCCTTTTTGTTTTGTTTCGTTTTGTTCTGTTTTTGTTTTTGTTGGTTTGTTTCTTTGTTTTTTTTATTCAAATCAAAATCATCATTGATTCTTACTTCTTATTTTCGTTTCAGAATGAGTGCCCTTTTTATAACATTAACTTAATATTGTATCTCTGTCTATTTCTTACTGTTGTTTGATACTTGGTATGGTTTCTTGCTCTTGGTATTTGGATCATTATAATTGTTCTTTTGTTTAGTTGCGTATCTTTTTATCTTGATGTTATCCCTGAAAAGGGCGGGAACTGGATGTAAAAAAGCACATGAGTGCTTATCTATTATCCTCGAATAAAAGAATTTTGCCTTGCCTTGCTGTTCCCTTGCTCTTCTCTCTCTCTCTCTCTCTCTCTCTCTCTCCTCTCTCTTCTCTCTCTCTCTCTCTCTCTCTCTCTCTCTCTCTCTCTCTCTCTCTCTCTCTCTCTGGAATGATTTGGAACAATATTTATCAGAAATTGCTTTACACTGCATATTTAACTTTCATCTCAGGGCAAAGTGTTAACCATTTAAGTTAAACTTTTACTTTATGCCGACGATGCCATTTTATTCTCCACTACAAGAAGGGTTACAAGATGCTTTTGACATTTTGGATGCTTACTGTTCTAAGAAACTTGTTGTAAATCTAGTGAAAACCAAAATCATGACATTCGGCCACAATAGATCTCATAATAATTATGTAAAATAACACAAAAGCGTAATAATATGTTAAAATAGCAGGAAAGCTCTTGAAGTTCTTAACAGTTTAAAATATTTAGGAACCAACTTCAGTAGCAGTGGTAGTTTTGCAAAATGCAAGACAAATGCTTTTGATAAAGCTACTTAAGTCATGTTTAATTGATAAGGACTCCATGGCAAAAAGAACTACATACACATAAAATCGTTGTATGTGTTTATTGTATTGATGTGAAATTATGGGCATATGAAAATGTAATGCATGAAAAATGCTTATGATAAAGCTGCTAAAGTCATGTTTAGCTTGATAAGGACTGCAGAGCAAACAGTACCACATACACATGTGGCACTTGATTTTTTCCATAAAGTTGTTGTACTTGTTTTGTTGTATGGATGTGAAATTTGGGGATATGAAAATATTGCGATAATTTCATAACTTGCTATTTGTTTGTCATTTTGTGATGAACTCGTTTTGTAGTGGCGCCATTCGAGGATGCAATTTCTGTCTTTTTTGCCTAGTGGTTATAAACATACACTTTGTTTTGTTTGAAATAAGAGACATATGACTGGGTTCTGTCTATTCAATAAGTTTACTGATATCTGCCTGCATATCATTCACAAGCTTGTTGGAGCACTGCTGTTAAATTGAATTGATGTATCATCAACAAATATTCGACATAAACAATGAAGATGCAGAGGTAGGTTGTTATTATTTAGATAGAGAAAAGAAGTGGTCCTAGTATTGATCTTTGTGGTAATGCATATTTCACGGGTAATAGGTGGATTTCCTAGACCCAGTTTCAACAAGCTGTTGATGATAACTGTGAAATGGGTGTAAAATCTTAATGCTTGGTTGGAAATCTTACGGATTTTAATTTTTGAATGAAAAGTGAAAGTTAAGTTATACTGCATATGAACGTTGCTCAACTGTATTTAGAGTTTTTAACACATTCTATGTGCCTGATAAACATTTTTAAGGCAATATTACCTCCCCTTCAGAGGCGATTATAAAGATGAGATTCCTTTTTATTGTTTGAAGTCATTGAGAATTCCAGAGAAAAGTCTGTATGTAATGGAAATGAAGAATCAGTTTTTACGTAAAATTGTAGACTGTGCTGTTTAGCTATCTGAATCGAGGGTGTGGTGGACCAAAATGTTTGAAAGTAAGCTTTTATTTTTCAAATTCTGAAGAAATATAGAAAAAGACACCTTTAAATTGTGAAATCGTTAGTTTAATGTATAGGTTTTAAAACTTTGAAGACAAGGTTAGCTTCGAGTTAGGAACTGCAGTTCTGTAGGATGATCTGCCCCTAAATTCTAATGCTCCGAGCTTTGGAGTGATGTGTTGTCTGTCTTCCCATGTTTGTGCCTGGGAGAAGCATAGGAAGGATAGGGGAGGGAGCAGAAAACAAGGGGTGGAGAATGAGGTGTGAGGGGGGGGGGAGAGACAGGGGGGAGGGAGGGGGGTAGGATGGGAGGGGGGGTGGGGAGGGTAGGGTGGGGGTAGGATGGGAGGGGGGGAGGGTGGGGTAGGTAGATGGGGGGGGAGGAGGGGTGGGGGAGGAGGGTAGATGGGGGGGGGAAGGATGGGGGGGGAGGGGGGAGGGGAGGTGGATGGGGGAGGGGAGGGGTGGGGGTGAGGGGGGGGGGGTAGGGGGTGGGGGGGTGGGGAGGGAGGGAGGGGGGGGTAGGGGAGGGGGGGGGGGTAGGGGGGTGGGGGGGAGGGGGTGTGGGGAGGGGAGGGGTAGGAGAGGGGGTTAAGGGGGGTGGTAGGGGGGGTGGAGTGGGGGAGGGGTTAGGGGGGAGGGGTAAGGGGGGGAGGGGGTTAAGGGGGTGGGATGGGGGATGGGTGTAAGTGGGGGGAGGGTGGTAAGGGGGAGAGGGTTAAGGGTGGGGAGGGGGATGGGTGGTAAGTGGGGGGAGAGGGTAGGTGGGGGGGTAAGTGGGGGGGGTAGAGGGGGTGGGGTGGAGGGTGGAGGGGGGGAGGGGTTAAGGGGGGTAGGGTAAGTGGGGGGGGGGTGGGTGGAGGGGGTGGCGTGGGGTAGGGGGAGGAGAATGGGAGGAGGGAGGGGGAGGGTAATATATAGTTTTAAAACATAGAAAAACAAAACGCAGCCGCCCATATTTTAATATGTAAGTGTCATATATTCACAACACACACACACACACACACACACACACACACACACACATATTCAATAACACACACACACACACACACATATATATATATATATATATATATATATATATATATATATATATATATATATATATATATATATATATATATATATATATATCATAAGACCACTTCTTTTATGCTTTAGATTATTCTGTTGTATAAACTGTTATGTCATGCTTGTTATTTTGTTTTCTTCACTATTTTTCTGTCTCAATCAAGCATATCATGCTGTCTTCTTTACCGTTATATTGTGAGCAATACATTTTCTCTCGGAGGGGTCTGACCCTGAAACTGCGAGTGACGCAAAAACGAGGCTGCACGCGTGACTGAAACTCCGACCCGCTGGCGAAATCGACAGAAAGTAGTTTGACATAAAAAGTGTTTTTACGTAAAATCCCCCCACAAAACTTTTATTAAAACCAGTGGCATGTAATCGGGAAGGGTCAATTTACTAGTGTGTGTAGTCAGAAATTTTGAAGCAATTATGTTGCACCAAAAATAAAAATTTCTTGGACTAATTTAAAGGGTTTTTCTCCTTCTAAAGATGAATGTTTAACTGGCGATTTCTCATGAACTGTCAGGACTCATTGCAAAGACTGGCCCACACCCCTTTCTGCTGGGGCAGAACTCTCCATAACACACTACTAGCTCGGAGGTCATCAGGTCATCAGGTCTTGAATGAAGAAAGGGGAAAGAGGATGATCATATCTATCTCCATGCATCCATCTGACACATTCTTCTTAACATACTGAGGATCACTAGCTTCATGTACTGTTGATGTTGTACTAAACCTCCAGATACATTTTTTAGCTTTGTTCTTGCAACCTGCTCATGTTCTGTAGTAAATGTTTGATCTATGTAACAAAAGGATTCAACCATAAAATCAGGGTTTACTTTCATGGTTTTTTGCCTCCGAGGTTTACAATGATCAGTTTCTGCATATGCGACCGTTTGCGACACTATGAAGGCAGCCGCATCCGACTTCAGGGTATGAACCTAAAGCTGGGTATAGCTTATCATGCAATCTTCTGCACGTTTGACAGCCCCCCCCCCCCCCCCCCCCCCCCCCTTCGAAACAAATACACACGAAGAAAAACTTAAACAGTGTAACAACACAACAACAACACACAACAACAAAACAAAAAATCGATCCTACTTAAAGAGTGTAAGAAAAGAGCCGATCTGCGTGACGGCTCTCTTCATAGTTTTTGGCGCAACAGTGAGCGAGGCGAATGAGCCCCCAGTTTAATAATAGTGACAAAGTCTCCGGGTAAGCAGGCCAACACAACACAACCTGTACACTTAGTATCATCCTACTTAAAACACACAATAATGACACGCAAACACACGCATCGCACTGCACGCATACCACAATAGCACAACACTAGACACGACACGCCCCAGAGCTACAACGCACGCACAAACACACAACCAGTACACACACACACACGAACCTGAGCTGTAAATATTGTTGAAGAAAAACAATGTTCGCAGAATGGTATTTAAATGACTACATAATGATTCACAATCATAAAAATGCCAGATGAAGAGTTCACAAAAATAAACATACAAACGAAAAAAAACAACACACAAACAAAAAACCCAACGTCGCACTGAAAGGTTAGAGAAGTTTCTCCCATGGATTCAAGTAAGTTATCTCCCATTATAGAGTTATCACCTCCTGCTTGATCACCCCCACTGTTGTAAAAAAAAAAGGGGTTGGGGGTGGGGGGAAACAAACCAATGATATTTTAAAATGATATTACAGATGATAAAATCCTGCCAATTTCAATTCTCCTTTTGAAAAAAAAGTAAATTTCAAGAAAAAGGCAACGTAAACAGTATACTTCGACACAAACACCAACTACACAGGGAAAGACAATCGAAATAAGATGAGGTCACCCAGTCTCTTTGTTTGCACAGCTGAGTCAGTAGTTTTCATGTTCTTTATCCACCACCACCCCTCCCTTCAAAAAAAAAAGTTGCAAAAAAGTGTACCACTGCCCAAACTCCTACTACACACAAGGGAGGACAACCGAAACAAGATGAGATCATAACGCTCTCTTTGTTTGCTCAGTGAGGCAGACAGTAATGAGAGGCAGCCCATCACTACACTGCCACTCGGGGTCTGCTCCCTGTAGGGTTCCACAACACAACCCGACGCAATACAAAAACAACAACCACACCACACCACAACACAAGACAACTCACAACACAAGACAACTCACAACACCACACCAAACACAACAACACACCACACACCACCACACCACAACACACACCACAACAAAACACACCACAGCACACAGCACACACCACACCACACCCCGACACAACACAACACACACACCACACCAAGACACAACACACCACAACACACATCACATCACGCCACACCAAACACAACAACACACCACAACACACACCACAACACACATCACATCACGCCACACCACAACACAGACCACACCACAACACACACCACACCACAAAACACACCACACCACAATTCACACCACAGCAGCATCCTCAGATCCTAAAGAGTGCACACTCACTCCCTCTGCTAGTATACTTGACCTTTGATGTCTCACCACTGAAGCCAACAAACAACAGACCAGAAAGATGAGAAGGGGGGGGGGGGGAGGAGATGAAAAGAGGAGGAAGAGGAGAAGGGGGAGGAGTTGGAGGAGGAGGAGGGGGAAAAGATATGGACGCAGGGTTAGCAGCAGCCTCACTTCTACCCCCTCCTTCTGAGGCTCTGCCCCATTCTCCCCTCCCCCCCCCCATCCTGGCTACTGTTCTGTTTGTGTGTCTGCATAGTTGATGGTAGATTGCGGTACTATTGGGGTTGCTGTTGTTGTTGTGCTGTTGTTGGTGATGGGGTTTTAATGTTGTTGTTTGTATATTCTTCTTTTTTTTTAAATCTAAAGCTAGTGTCAACACTGACATGAAAAAAAAATTGCATTCTCTTAGCAAATTAGGAAGATAACATTAGTCATCTTTAGACAAAACACAGCTGTGTGTGGTGTATTGTGTTGTTATGTACTGTGTTGTGTTGTGGGGTGTGTGTTTTTGTGTTGTGTTGTGTGTGTGTGTGTGTGTATTTGCACGCGCACGTACGCACCCTAGTATGCGTGCATGTGCACGTTTAATGGCTAGTTGCAGCTACATCACACACACACACACCACACCACACCACACCACACCACACCACACCACACCACACCACACCACACTATACCTCACATTATGCATGCAAGCAAACGTACGCACACACTTGCGCACAAGCAATCAATATGCCGTGTTTTGCAAGCAGACATAAAGCATGTTTTAGGCCTTTCCCTCTCTCCTCTATCTGTCAGGCTGACAACATAATGCCACTGTTTTACCCTGATCCCTGCCAGCCTCTCTGTCTTTCTCTCTGTCTCTCTATCTGTTTGTCTGTCTCTGTTATTGTCTGTCTGTCTGTCTGTCTGTCTGTCTATCTGTGTGTGTGTGTGTGTGTGTGTGTGTGTGTGTGTGTGTGTGTGTGTGTGTGTGTGTGTGTGTGTGTGTGTGTGATTTTATTTTTATATTAATCTATTTCGGCAGAACAGAGAGAGGAATGGAGGGAACTGGTTGTCAAGCCTTCAAGGGTGCCCCCACAGTCGCCAGACTAAGGGATAAATAGACAGACAGATAGATAGATAGATAGATAGATAGATAGATA
>CM060331.1:57111585-57114085 GCA_030674155.1 Stramonita haemastoma
CTTCTGTCAATGCCTTTAGCTTTCCAGGGGATGTGATATCTCAGGGCTTTTTTCTCTCTTTTTTAAATGTTTTTTTTTTGCATTGTTTTGCTTTAACGGTAACCAGAGCCTAGCGGACCAGAGAGCCCAATAGCCATCTGCCTGAAGGGAGCACAATAGCCTGCCCTGCCTTGTCCTGTCCTGTCCCCCCTGCCCTGCCCTGCCCTGTCCCGCCCTGTCCTCACACCAGCCAGGGCAATGGCCGATACGTGTAATTTGCCTGCCACCACTGTCCACACAAAGTGCCATTCTCTCTTGTCCACGCTTCGTTCAGTACAATAGAAAGCATAATCGGAAGCTTTAGCTGATCGTATGCATTCCTCTAGGCCTATAGCTGGATTGCATTGCTCTCTAACTGGATTTTATTTCCCTATAGCTGGATTGTATTCCTCTATAGCTGGATTGTATTCCTCTATAGCTGGATTGTATTCCTCTATAGCTGGATTGTATTCCTCTATAGCTGGATTGTATTCCTTATAATGGATTGCATTCCTCTATAGCTGGATTGTATTCCTCCATAGCTGGATTGTATTCCTCTATTCATGGCTGGATTGTATTCCTCTATAGCTGGATTGTAGTTCTGTCTGTGTCTCTGTCTGTGTCTATGTCTCTGTCTCTCTTTCTCTCTCTCTTCCCCCCCCCTCTCTCTCTCTGCCACCCTCTCTCTCCCTGTCTCTGTCTCTCTCTGTCTCTGTCTGTCTGTCTGTCTGTCTGTCTGTCTGTCTGTCTGTCTGTCTGTCTGTCTGTCTGTCTGTCTGTCTCTCTCTCTCTCTCTCTCTCTCTCTCTCTCTCTCTCTCTCTCTCTCTCTCTCTCTCTCTCTCTCTCTCTCTCTCTCCAGGCCCATCTGGGGCGGATGACAGTGGTCAGTCAAGCGAATTGACCCGGCACGGCACAACACGGCACGAAAGGGTGAAAGTCATCACACTTGACTGCTCCGCCACGGGATGGTATCATGATGGCGCTAACGGGACCCCTGTCCTTAACGAATGCAACAACTTACACTATCGGCATCTTCTGTCCAAAATTTAGTAGGAGATAGGAGTGTCGCGTTTTGACATACAATTCTAGAACATTGACGATGCTGTTTTTAAGAATTTTTTTTAATTGAACTTTTGATAGTTTATTTACATGATTATGAAGTTGTGACTCTTATCTGCAGTAATTTTTCTCCACTCCTTTTTTTCCAGAAAAAATATATTTGGTCAGGTGGGGAATTGTATTTCTTATAGAGCCGAGTGTGGGCCATTTTTTCACCCTCTCTTGCCTGTGCTTGCACTGTAAGTGTATGGCAGTGTTTCGGCTATTATCTAGCTAAAGCTGGTCACTATGACATACATCCCTTGCATCCTTCTAATAATTATGATCCCCCAAACATTCAAAACTGATCGAGGAAAGCGGAACACACAAAGTTATGGTGAAAATTTCGTGGCGTTTATATTCATGTTATCATAAAAATAAGTAATCAGTTCACACTTGTTCAGTCCCTTGGTTGTTTGATATCAGAATTGTGCAACTGCAGGTCAGATTTTTCACTTTCCCTCTCCGATCCATGAATTCTTTTATAGTTGTTGGGACACTTGCGTCTCTACTTAGTTTATCAGGCAGTGCGTCCTGGGTGTATTGATCCTGGAGAAGCCCATCCATCTCCAGATTGCATGCTGGGTATGTTTGTGTCATCCATACCAGCAATAACAGATGGTCTGCTCTTCCACAAAAGGTGGATGACCATTTGCCGTGTGTACATGATGGCTTTGTGTGTGTTGGGACCTTGGTATCCGGGGCTTATAGAAAAGTGGAGTCAGAACCTATGGCAACTCACAGAAAAAACCCACGTGAAGGAGACTGGAACCTGTGCCCCCAGTTATTTATACACCACACCACGAGTTCGACGCTCTGATCACTTGTCTGTGCCCCTCCCCTTCCCCCCAACAAACAAAAAAAAACCCAAAAAACCCACACATACATACCTTTTTATAGTCAAGGTAAGTACCAAATTTCCATTAAGGACATAACACTTGGCACGTACAAGCCTTGTTATTCGCTGAAGCGTGTATGACAATTTATTCACATCTCAGATCATCTGGACAGCCCCTTACCTTTGCTATACTGCTGTGAGATGGATGGGCAGGTGGAGGAGGGGGGGTATGGGGAGGGGGAAATTGCAAACACACAGGAATGATTCAACCTCCGTGTCTGTGTATACACCACCACTACAAGCTTTCTTCTGACGAGTGTGTATGACTAAAACATGAGGTACACCAACCTGAACACTGGATGTAGACGTTTCCTATCATTTGTCATCAAGGTTTCTTCAATTCTACATTAGCCTGACACGTGAAATGGTTAAAGCGACACTGCGGTGGGGGATGTCTTTGGCATCCATGATTTAATGCCTATCTTTCATTGATACTCCATTACCTTTTGAACCGTTAAACCTGGCTCTAAAGCATCTTCACACAG
>CM060331.1:57124085-57131585 GCA_030674155.1 Stramonita haemastoma
AATGTACTGAAGCCAAGGCGTGCAAACGGTCACCCATCCCACTGGTATAGTAACCATGTTGGATGCCCCTTAACTTGACTTGGAGGAAAGCGAGTGCTCTGACCACTTAGATATCCCACCCCCTGACTTATTATAGTCTACACAAATGATTATTATGGACTAAGATATGTAAGAGTTTCAGTAGAGTCCCACGTGAAGAAACCCTTATTTCATCAATGTCTCGCCCAGTATCATCTCTCTCTCTCTCTCTCCTCCCAACAACGTGTGGCAGGCAGGCAGGCCAGTACAGGCCTAACAGCGCGTGCTCTGCTGCTATCAGCTGGGGGTTCAGAGAATTCCCTGCATTACTTAGGGTGGCCACAGTCATGTAAAGCAGGTCACATGCACACTGCGGAATGGAATGGAGGCAGCGCCACAGAGAGAGAGAGAGAATTGAATTGAATAAAATTGAATTGAATTGAATAAATTTTATTTAAAGAGGGTAATGGCATAAGCAAACATGCTTTTTTACAACCAGCCTCTGGGCATAAAAAAACACAAATAACAAGAGAGAGAGAGAGAGAGAGAGAGAGAGAGAGAGAGAGAGAGAGAGAGAGAGAGAGAGAGAGAGAGAGAGAGAGAGAGAGAGAGAGAGAGAGAGAGAGACAGACAGACAGACAGACGAAGAGAGACAGAGAGCGACAGACAGAGACAGAGTAGAGCGGACATGAGTGAGAGAGGCAGACAGACAGACAAAGAGAGAGACAGACAGACAGAGTGAGACAGAGACAGAGGCACACAGAGAGACAGTAGAGAGGCATACATACAGACAGACACAGAGAGACAGAGAGGGGGGGGGGGGGTAAGCAGAGAAGAGAGAAGGACTGAAGGGCAGTCTTTAATTAAAAGAACAGGGCAGCAGAGTAACACTAGCTGTTCCTCAGTGATGGCTCTCCTCCCCCTCCCCCCCCCCCCCCCTTTCTTTTTCTAACTTCCCCCTCCACCTTTTCCATTTCCACCGACAAGAGTTTATTTAGACTGGTAAAGTTTAGCACAGAGAGAGAGAGAGAGGAGAGAGAGAGGAGAGAGAGGAGAGAGAGAGAGAGAGAGAGGAGAGAGAGAGAGAGAGGGGGGTCTGCACTGACAGTACTGGGAGAGATCCAGAGTAGGAAGGAGAGAGGGGAGGAGGGTGGGGGGTGAATCCAGGCCACCAGCCAAGATAAAGCCAAATAATGGATAGATTCCCCCGCCCCCCCCCCCCCCCCCCCCCCCCCCCCCCCCCCCCCCCCACCCAAAAAACGAGAAAAGAAAAGAAAGAAAAAAAAAGCTTTGAAAAGTTTTTGAATCACAAGTATCTTACTTGAGTCCTGGGAGCACTAACTTATCTTGTTTCTGGGCAACAAAACAATACCCTACTCCTCCAATCAAGGCCTTTGTTGTTGTTGTTCTTGTTGTTGTTGTGACAATCGTTGTTGTTACTGTCGTCGTTGTTGTTGAACTTGGAACATTCACTACTTGTTTTAAAGGTGTCAGTATGAATTAAAGATGATATCTTACTAGGGAAACACACCAAGCCAGTCAGATATTCTACTGAATAACTAGCAAGCTAATTATTAACTACATGTATGTCTCACACGCACGCACGCACACGCACGCACACACACGTACACATACACACACACATGTACACACACGCACACACATACAGACACACAGACACAGACACACATACAGACACACACAGATACACACACATGTACATACACGTATAATACACACACACACACACACACACACACACACACACACACACACATATATATATATATATATATATATATATATATATATATATATATATATATATATATATATATATATATATATATATATATATATATAATATTATACTCAAATGTGCTCATCATTGAAAACAAGACTTTTGGACAGTGTGTATGGAAGTATCTGCACACATGACATACTAGGTTGTACATACAGGTGTACTGACGTCCTTGCACAGCCAAAACTCTGATCAACATTGATTGCCTTCAATCTGACACACCTGCCTGTACACCGGTCACTGTATAGTGGAGTTTCTTACATCCCCCTCCTGCCTGACCTGAGGTACACCTGTAAACACGGGGACGGGCCGGACAGTCTGGTGGTCAGAGTGATGCCCTCGTGATCTGCTGACCCAGGTTTGAATCTCGTTCAAGAGGATTTTTCTTCTCGAGTTAACATCACTGCCACCTCCACTCCCCCCTAAAAGTCCTTTAGATGAGACTATAACTTTGGATGAGACTATAATATACCGAGGTCCCGTGTGCGAACGCACGCAGAACATCCTGCTCACAGGTTCAAACCCGTTCGGCTTTTCGGAAGAGTAAGCCATTGTGTGTCAGTGGGAACGGATGATAATTTTTACAAAACTGCGTACACACGGGAATTAAATGAAAAAATGCACATGAATGCTGATTCCATTATCCTGGAAAAATAAAATAAAAGAAAAGAATAAAAAAGAAAAGAAAATTCGGTGACCTACAGGGCCTACACTATTCACTGGCATGAGGACATATATTTCATCATGATGACTATCGACATTTTTAGACTGTAAAACTGGATAATTATAGCCTTAGTCATTGCGTGGTATTTTTTCTTTCTTTCTTTCTTTCTTTCTTTCTTTCTTTCTTTCTTTCTTTTAGCACTTATGATCTAGGAATTGAGTGGATTATGAGCAGAGAATGACAAAATTCTGACAATAGAATGAATAGTTCTCTAGTCTTTCTGCACCTCTGATCAAAGAAGTACGTGTGTGTGTGTGTGTGTGTGTGTGTGTGTGTGTGTGTGTGTGTGTGTGTGTGTGGTTGTGTGTGTGTGTGTGTGTGTGTGTGTGGTTGTGTGTGTTGTATATGTGTGTGTATGTGTGTGTGTGTGTGTGTAGTGTGTGTGTGTGTGTGTGTGTGTGGTGTGGTGGTGTGTGTGTGTGTGTGTGTGTGTGTGTGTTGTATATGTGTGTGTATGTGTGTGTGTGTTGTATGTGTGTGTGTAATTATATGTATGTATACATTTGTGTGTGTTTATTTTCTAAAATTTGTATCATATTACAGACTTTGTGTCACGCAGCTATGTACAAAAATATTAACAAACACACGCATCCCTTTTTGCAAATAATTCTAGTCACCACACACACACACACACACACACACACACACACACACACACACACACACACACACACACACACACACACACACATACACGTGTGTGTGTGTGTGTGGTGTGTGTGTGTGTGTGTGTGTGTGTGTGTGTGTGTGTGTGTGTGTGTGTGTGTGTAAGAATACAAGCACAACATTTCCCTTTTCAAGTACATCTGCAAGCCTACCTTGTAAACCGTTCTCTTATTACTTACCATCCTAAAAAATACGCACAAACTACCAACTCTCGGGGCTGTATATATATATATTAAAAAATTTAAATAATGGGTAGACGCTGCATTATTGGCAACCCACTCTCCCCGGGGAGAGCAGCCCGAATTTCACGCAGACATCTGCTGTGACATAAAGTGGTAAATAAATAAATAAATAGATAAATGAAAAAAAAAAAAAAAAAAAAAAAAAAAAAAAAAAACTCCGACCTTAGAGATTTCCCCACACTAACACTGTACTTCACCACTGTAGTAGAACCCACCACCACAGGATCTCAGAATCAATTTAACATCCAGAATTAATCAACCTTCCGCGCGGAATGCCTGTCCTTGACGTAAACCGCTTTCCCCAAGCAGGACCAAAGAAGAGTCCCGTGCCTGTGGAGAATCCTCTGCATATCAATCAGTGTCAACACCATAATCATGTCTTGTTGTCCCTGGCTAGGTCGTGACATTGATTTTCTGCTTTATCAAAGTACTATCAGCATGGGTAGGTCATCGCTAGGTCTTGGGAAGCCTGATGGGAACTTGAAAAGTGTCACACGTCAGCATAAGGGGGAGGGGGGGGGGGGGGGGGTGATGGGGAGACGGGATAGCCTTGTTGGTCAGAACATTGCGCTCGCATTTTCACGACCCAGGTTCGATTCCCGTTCAAGAGGATTTTTTTCTTCTCCTGGAGTTAACTTCAGCGCTGACTCCACTACTCTCCCCAAAAAGCCTTCGGATGAGACTGTAAACTGAGGCCCGTGTGCGAACGCATGCAAAACTTCTTGCACACACGTTAAACCCTGTTCCACTTTTCGTAGAAGTAGGCCATTGTGTGCCGGTGGGAACAGATGACATTTACAAAACTGCATACACACGGGGACTGGATGTAAAAAAAGCACATGAGTGCTTATTCCATTATCCTGGATATAAAGAATAACCAGTACACTGAGTCTGACCCTGAGGAATGTCTAGAGTCCTCGTGTTTTCATAAAACACAGGCTGCCCCTTTATACAGAAGGGGTTGTCGCGCCAGCTGCTACACACATGAAGGATCGAATGATAAATTACATGTTTATTACACAACGTTGAGAGAGGGAGGGGGAAAGAGAAAGAAAAAAAACAAGGAAGGTAAGAAGAGAAAAACTATCCCTGCCTTGGGGAAAATGCATGTAGCAACCAAACAAAGCACAAAAAAAACCCAACCAACCAATCAGCCAAACAAAGAAACAAACAAATGAAACCACAGAAAAGACACCAAACCAAATAAACCAAATCAAAAACGAATCAACAAAAAAAAAACAACCCCCCAAAAAAAAACAACAACAAAAAAACAAAACCAAAACAAAGCACAACCCACAATCAGAAAAGGCAAAATAAACAAAAGACATGGTGACCTCCCTTAACCTGCATGCGACAGACACAGACACAGACAGACAGACAGACAGAGCAGAAGAGAGAGAGAGAGAGAGAGAGAGAGAGAGAGGGAGAGAGAGAGAGAGAGAGAGAGAGAGAGAGAGAGAGAGAGAGAGAGAGAGAGAGAGAGAGCACTTTGACCACCCACCCACCCACACACCCACACCCACACACACTGCAACTCTTTCTGAAGGTATATCGGCCTACATCTAGGCTAGTACCAAATCATTTCCCCAACAGCTAACGAAACTGAATCCACTGGTCCAGTGCAAATCACCCCCCCCACATGAGTCATAAGGGAAAACAAACAGTGTCTTCTTCAACAAAAGAGTTCAGTCCCTTGTAAAGCTATCCTCAAAAGAATCCATAGTCAAACACGTTTTTGAACTCATTTCTTCACTACCCACATAACAAAAGCTACTGTAGCTTTTGAAGGTGCTCTCTTTGATTTATTATGATGGTCAGAGAAAAGGATGCAAAGTCACTGTCAACATGACAGAAGCCTTTGTTGGCAACTTATTCTCTCTCTCCTATCATTTTTGTTCTCTCTCTCTCTCTCTCTCTCTCTCTCTCTCTCTCTCTCTCTTCTCTCTCTTCTCCTTCTCTCTCTCTCTCCTCTCTCTCTCTCTCTCTCTCTCCTTCCCTTCTTTCCTTTCTGTGTTGTTGTTGTTGTTGTTGTTGTTGTTGTTGTTGTTTTGCTCGTGTCCCTTCGTTGAAATGGAGATTCTTTGCCCTCATTTCGCGGAGCCGTAAACCTTTTTTTTTTTTAGTTCTGCTCTTTTTTGTTGTCTAGCTTCTTGCTTTTGTTTCACTTCTTGCTGTTTTGTTGTATGTGTGTAGTTTTTGTCATTCCCGACGTTTAAACCTTTTTTTTTTGTCCTTCTGTCTGCCTTTTCTTTTTTTTGCTTCTTTTTTTTTTTCTCTTCTCTCTTCTTTTGTGTTTTACTCTTTCCTCTCTTTCTTCTTCTCTTTCTTTTCTTCTTCTGTCCTGTCTTTCTTTTTTTTCTTTCTTGTTTTTTTTTCTTTTTTTTTTTTTTTTCTTTCTTTTCTTTAATTTTTTCTTTTCTTTCTTGCCTTCTTTCTTAGTTTTACTCTTTCTTGTTTGTTTTTCTTTCTTCTTTTTTTTTTCTTCTTTTCTTTTTTTCTTTCTTTTCATTTCTTTGTTCTTTTTTCCTTCTCTTTTTTCTTTTATTTTCTTTCTTTCTTTTTCTTTTCTTTCTTTTTGTTTCTTTCTTCTTTTTTTTTCTTTCTTTCTTCTTCTTTCTTTTTTCTTTCTTTTCTTTTTGTTTTCTTTCTTTTTTCTTTTTTTTTTCTTTTTCTTTCTTTCTTTTTCTTTTTTTTTTCTTTTCTTTTCTTTTTTCTTTCTTTCTTTCTTTCTTTCTTTTTTCTTTCCTTTCTTTCTTTCTTTCTTTTTTCTTCTTTCTTCTTTCTTTCTTTCTTTCTTTCTTTCTTTTCTTTCTTTCTTTTCTTTTCTTTCTTTCTTTCTCTTTCTTTCTTTCTTTCTTTCTTTCTTTCTTTCTTCTTTCTTTCTTACTATCCCCCAGTAGACGACAAAGAATAGTCTGGTAAGCCTAGCGGAGTCAGAAGGGGATAGATGCCTATGTTTAGGGGACGGTCACCCCACCCTTCACACAGTCTTACAGGAATTCGCATCACTATTCTGAACACTATGACTCTCTACTTCTTTACCTTTTGCTTTTTACAGTTTACATCACATTAAGTCAGGGCAGATTTCTCTGCGTGAAATTCGTGTTGCTCTCCTCGGGGGCTCTAAAGCACGTCGCCACAAGAGCAGCGCCATCCGTTTTATTTAATTTTTTTGGTTTCCCTATCAGAGTGGCTTTTTTCTACAAAAGTTTGCCAGGGACAACTCTCTTTTTGCCGTGGAATCTTTAACGAGCGCTCAATAATTTTTTGTAACACACGGGACCTCGGTTTATTATCTCATCCGAAAGACTAGCACCCAGACCACCCCTCATGACCCTGACGGATGGGGGAAAAGTTTTGGGCCCAAACGGGATCAAACCACCGCACACTCCGACCCGGACTTTTCGTTTTCTAAACAGACACGTTACCTCTAGACCACCGATCCACCCATGTGTTCTCGAGCTCTTTTGGTTTGATTGTACTAGAATCCCAGCGGAGCTATCCAGTTTAGGCACTGTACCGTCAGTGAGCGGCAGTTCAGGTTGAGAGATACAGACACCTGCCTAGTGATGGGATATTTTGATGAGCACCCCCCACTTCCCATCTCTTCCTTGGTCTGCCTCTTTTTCTTCCTCCTTGGACAGTGCCTAACGGTATTATAATT
This sequence comes from Stramonita haemastoma, assembly GCA_030674155.1. Classification (NCBI taxonomy): domain Eukaryota; kingdom Metazoa; phylum Mollusca; class Gastropoda; order Neogastropoda; family Muricidae; genus Stramonita; species Stramonita haemastoma. The sequence continues at coordinate 57,131,201 of CM060331.1, forward strand.
GCAACTCCTTTTGATCTTGTGACATGCCCATACCATTTAAGTTTACGTTTCTTTACGATTGATAGGTTTTCGTAGGGACCAATGATTTTCTGGATTCTGTTATGCACGTCTTCATTGCATTTGTCGTCTCTGTAGGAGATGCCAAGGAAGAGATGGGAGGACAACATCAGCGAATGGACAGGCCTAGAACTCAACAAAACCCTGAGAGAGGCAGAACAAGAGAGGAATGGAGGGAACTGGTTGTCAAGTCTTCAGGGGTGCCCCCCACAGTCGCCAGACTAAGGGATAGATAGATAGATAGATAGAAGAAGAAGAAGAAGAAGAAGACAGAAGAAGAAGATAGATAGATAGATAGATAGATAGATAGATAGATAGATAGATAGAT
>CM060331.1:57134085-57139085 GCA_030674155.1 Stramonita haemastoma
CGTGTGTGTGCGTGTGTGCGTGTGTGCGTGCGTGCGTGCGTGTGCGCGCGCGCGCGTGCGTGCGTGTGTGTGTGTGGCGCGCGTGTGTGTGTTGTGTGAAAAAACCACCACTTTTCTCGCTCTCTGTCCATGTTTTCTTCTTCAAAGGTTGCTCTCTTTCTTCTTCTATTCAGCTGGCCGTTTTGTTTTTGTTTTTTTAGTTGTTCTTTTTTCAATTCCCCCTTCTGTTTGGCCGGCTCCTTTCCCCTGCTCATTTCTTTCCCGATAATCCAATCAGCGCAGTTGATGTACAGGCTTCTTCTTTCTCTCCTTTTCATCCCTCTTCCTTTTCTTGCTGGTTGCTTTTTCCCTCCTTGCTTGCCTCCATCCCTTGCCTGCCTGCTTGCTTAGCTAGTGTGTGTTTATTTATTTATAAATTTTGTTCTTTTATATCGAGGATAAAGGGATTCTTGTGCATTTTTTTTTCATCCAGTCCCCGTGCATATGCAGTTTTGTAAATCTTGTTATCTGTTCCCAACGGCACACGATGGCCTACTCTTATGAAAAGCGGAACAGGATTTAACGTGTGCGCAAGATGCTCTGCGTGCGTGCGTGCGTTCACACACAGGGCCTCGGTTTACAGTCTCATCCGAAGGACTTTTGGGGGAGAGTGGAGTCAGCACTGATGTTAACTCCAGGAGAAAAATCCCCTCGAACGAGAATCGAACCTGTGTTTGCTAAACGTAAGGAGTTAAACTCTCTCTCTCTCTCTCTCTCTCTCTTCTCTCTCTCTCTCTCTCTCTCCTCTCTCTCCTCTCTCTCTCTCTCTCTCTCTCTCTCTGTCTTTGTTTCTGTTTCTTTCTCACAGTCTCTCTCATGTATCTCTCATTCTGTCTGTCTGTCTGTCTGTCCCCCCATCTCTCTCTCCCTCTCTCTGTCCCCCATCTTTCTCTCCCTCTCTCTCCCCTCCTCTCCTCTCTCCCCCTCTCTCTCCCTCTCCTCTCCCTCTCTCTTTCTCCCTCTCTTCTCTCTCCTCCTCCTCTCCTCTCTCCCCTCTCTCTCTCCCTCTCTCTCTCTCTCACCTCCCCTCTCCTCTCCTCTCTCTCTCTCCATCCTCCTCTCTCTCTCTCCTCCTCCTCTCTCCCTCTCATCTCTCTTCTCTCTCCTCCCCTATCCTTCTCTCTCCTCTCTTCTCTCTCTCTCCTCTCTCTCTCTCCCTCTCTCTCATCTCTCTCCCCTCTCCTCCTCTCTCTCTCTCCTTCTCTCTCTCTCTCTCCCTCTCTCTCTCTCTCTCTCCCTCTTCTCTCTCTCTCTCTCTCTCTCTTCCCTCTCTCTCTCTCTCTCCTCCCCTCTCTCTCTCTCTCTCTCTCTCTCTTCTCTCTCTCTCTCTCCTCCTCACCTCCCCTCTCTCATGTGTGAATGAGTAACACCAGACCTCAAACAGTGAGCATTAATTTTGTCGACAGCTTCAAGCCATCAACAGCCCGACAAACATGGCACAGCCCTACAGAAAATATGGCACACTGACACAGCCTTACAGAAAATATGGCACATTGGCACAGCCATTAAAAAACTATGTCACACTGGCACAGCCCTACAGAAATTTCGGCACACAGGCACAGTCCTACAAAAACTAAGGCACACTGGCGCGGCCCTAAAGAAATTACGGCACACCGGCACAATCCTACCAAAACTATGGCACACTGGCACAGCCCTAAACAATCTGAGGCAAGCTGGTACAGCCCTTCAGAATTTTCGGCGCACTAGCACAGCCCTACAAACATTACGGCACATTGGCACAGACCTACAACAACTATGGCACACTGGCACAGCCCTACAGAAATTTCAGCATATTGGCACAGACCTACAAAATTACGGCACATTGGCACAGACCTACAGAAACTATGGCACACTGGCACAGCCCTACAGAAATTTCAGCATATTGGCACAGACCTACAAAAATTACGGCACATTGGCACAGACCTACAGAAACTATGGCACAACACCCTGCTGGTGCTTAGAGCGGTGTCATTTTTTAGAGACAAATGCCACCACTGTCAGTGTGACTGCATTATTCATCCCACGTCGATTGATGAGGCAGTCAGCATGCTGCAAGACTGAGTAGGCCTAGTGGTCAGAACACTGCGCTTGCAATTTGACGACCCGAGTTCGATTCCCGGTCCAGGGGATTTTTTCTCTAAAGTTAACATCAGTGCTGACTCCACTCCCCAAAAGTCTTCCGGATAAGACTGTAAACCGAGGCCCCGTGTGCAAACGCACGCGAAACATCTTGCGCACACGTTAAATCCTGTCCCGCTTTTCGTAAGAGTAGGCCATCGTGTGCCGATGAGAACAGATGACAATATTTACAAAACTGCATACACATGGGGACTGGATGAAAAAAGCACATGAGTGCTTATTCCATTATCCTCGATATAAAAGAGTAAAATAAAATAAAAATATTTAAAAAAATTAATAAGTAGTCAGCACAATACAAGAGGAATAATTATATAGACATAAGAGATAATTATAATTATAGACATAGACATGCTGACAAATTCACAGCGCCTTCAGCTGTGGGTTTTTTTTTTTTACATAAAGTCTCGCCAATCACAGAGACCATACCAACACTAAAAGGAACACTTCCTCTTTAATGTCAAATGCCTAGACAGCAACTATCGCCTGTCATATCAGCCAAAATGCGTTGAGCTACCGTTTAATCAAACGGTAAAGCCTGTTCCGCTCTTCGAAAGAGTAGGCCAATGTGTGCCAGTGGGAACAAATGACAAAGTTTACAAAACCGCATACATACAGGGACTGGATGTAAAAAAAAAAGCAACATAAGTTCTTATTCCATTATCCTCGATATAAAAGAATAGATAAATAAATATATGAATAACTAAATAACTAAAATTAAGTCAGACCCAGCGCAACCGACCGGCATGGGAGAGAATTCATCTTAAAAGTCTTTCTGACAAAAAAAAGCAACAGAATGGACCAAGTACACAGAAGTCGGATGCGCTGGGCTTGACTTGTTAGGCACTTAACGGCAGCACAACGCATTTTCGCTCATTTGACAGACAACGATACCTGCTGTCTGGAAGAAGAAGAAGAAGAAGAAGAAGAAGAAGAAGAAGAAGAAGAAGAAGAAGAAGAACAACAACAACAACAACAACAACAACAAAAAGAACAAAAACAAGAACAAAAACGAGAAGAACCAGAACAAAAAGAACAAGAACAAGAGTAAACACTTACAAGATTACAGCGAGTGTACTGATGACGACGACAACCAAACTGATGACGATGCAATGACGACAGTCAGCGAAGAGCGATGTTAGCGTTGTGTGTTGACGTCAATGGCCAAGTGACCAGTAAGAAGCGGGGCCTGCCTCCTTGTACACACCGTTCTGTCAGGCCTGCAGTATATCTGAAAATAATGTCACAGGGAGACACCCATCAGTTCACTGTGTGTAACGTGCAGATTTTAATTCTTTACTTATGGTACTTACTATGGTAATGGACATAACGGTCTCGTTTGTGAAATCATCATCATCACTGTCGTCTTCATCATCGTCATCGTCGTCGTCATCGTTGTCGTCGTCGTCGTCGTCGTCATCCTCATCACCACCACCTCCTCCTCCTCCTTCTTCTTTTCCTGCACAAAAATCTGTATACCAGCCGTTGCTCACCAGACCTTGGCTTTTATCTCCTCTTCTTCTTCATCATCTTGTTCTTCTTCTTCTTCTTTCTTCTTCTTCTTCTTCTTCTTCTTCTTCTTCTTCTTCTTCTTCTACTTCTTCGCAATTCTTCTTCTTCGCAATTCTTCTTTTTCGTAATTCTTCTTCTTCTTCTTCTTCTTCTTCTTCTTCTTCTTCTTCTTCTTCTTCTTCTTCTTCCTCTTCTTCTTCTTCTTCTTCTTCTTCTTCTTCGCAATTCTTTCTCTTCTTCGCAATTCTTTTTTTCTTCTTCATCCATCTGCATTGTGTATGTAGAAAACAAAAAGTGGAGAGAGAGAGAGAGAGAGAGAGAGAGAGAGAGAGAGAGATGAGAGAGAGAGAGAGAGAGAGAGAGAGAGAGAGAGAGAGAGAGAGGAGAGAGAGAGAGAAGAGGAGAGAGAGAGAGAGAGACAGACAGACAGACAGACAGACAGACAGACAGACAGACAGACAGACAGACAGACAGACAGACAGACAGACAGACAGACAGACAGAGAAAGTGTGTCTGAAGCAGACAGTAGTAGGTAGGTAAGTGTAGGGTGTGTTTGGCATACCGTTTCCCCAGTTCTTGTATAAAACAGGTCTGCAAAACTCTTCGGACCCCTGCAGGTTACAGCATATAATGGCCACAGAATAGCTTGCATGATATCACGGAATGCCGCTGGTGCGTTCAGTGCGTGCATAAAAGTGTGTGTGTGTGTGTAGGTGCGTGTGTTTATGTGTGTGTGTGTACGCGCGTGCGCGTGCGTGCATGTGCACACACTCGCTTGTTCTCGATAAGTGTCTGCATGTGTGTTTGTGCATGTGCATGTGTTAGTTTGTGTGTGTATGCATGTACGTGCGTGTGTGCGTGTGTGCGCATGTGTCTGAGTGTGTATGCATGTGCGTGCGTGTGTGCGTGTGTGCGCATGTGTCTGTGTGTGTATGCATGTGCATGCGTGCGTGTGTGTGTGTGTGTGTGTGTGTGCACGCGCGCGCGCGTGCTCGAGTCCACACTTACACAAGCATGTGTGTATGTGTGTATAGTATGCATGCAAACGATGCACACGCGCCGCCCCGCACCTGCGTACACATGCGTACGTACGTACGTGTTCACTCCTCCTCTATGTGCGTTTATTTCAATACTTAGGCGTGAGTGCAATGAATGCTATGCGCACGGCAGAGCAATAGCCTACATTAGTCCTACACTACCCACACAACACGCCCTCTCTTCCTCACCCCCCACCCCCACCCCCCAGAACCTCCTTACCTCACTTCAGTGTACAAATACAGGGTGACCTGACAACAACAGTCTTTACAGACAGT
>CM060331.1:57146585-57149085 GCA_030674155.1 Stramonita haemastoma
GAAGACGAAAATCAGAAGCCACAATAAAATGATTTTGATTATAGAGAAAAGAGAAGCGTTAATAGATAAAGAGCAACCAAAGAAACATAATGAAATAACAACTTAGCAACCAAGAAAAGTCCACCCAAAAATACTTAGCTACAACATTGTTACAACTCATAACAACAAAATGAACTCAGAAGGAACTAAAGATAATACAGTGATTATAATGATGACAATAAGAATAATATCAACAATAGTGATAATAGTATGATAATAATACACGTAAAACTCACTCCTACACGTAGGTCACACACAACACACACACACACACACACACAACACACACACACACACACACACACACACACACACACACACACACACACACATACATACATACATACATACATACATACATACATTCATACATACATACATACATACATACATACATACATACATACATACATACATACATACATACATACATACAACTCACTCACGCATGCACGCTCGCAGGCAAATGCACATACAAATCACACACACACAACACACACACACACAAATGCACACACACACACATACACACACACACCCACACCCACACCCACACACACACACACACACACTTACTCACACTTATATTTATAAGCACATATCCGCAGGCGCACATGTACTTGAGGTGGTAGGTTTTTTTGTGGTTTTTTTTTTTCTTTTAAAAAAAAATAAAAAAAAATGTAGTCATAGAAAAAAGAAGAATGATACAAGTCAAACAATCATATCAGGTGACAATATTATCCTTTCTTTTACATTCATACTTCATATAAAAAAGAAGAAACAAAAGCAAGCAGCAAAGTTAAAACAGAAAATAAACAAGAACAAGACATCAAAAACTTGAGGTAGGACCCATCAACAACAACAACAAAACGTCATGCAAATCATAATATTTTAATACAAGGGGAGACGACAAATAAAAAACAATTATCCACCCCCCCCCCCCCCCCCCCCACACACACACACACACAACACCCAAACACACTCACCACACACACACACACACACACACACACACACACAACACACACACACACAACACAGCACACACACACACACACACACACACACACACACACACACACAACACACACAACACACACACACAACACATACACACACACAACAAAATTCGCGCTCATGTCATCAATAAACTTCATTTTAAAAGAAATATATGCCTAATTTTAATCAAGTCATGTAACGGAACACAAAAAGAATCCATCCGCTGTAAGGCATATATATTAAGACATACATATTCTAATACCTGAATCTTATGATTATGTATTTATGGTCATAGAAATCGCGTTCATAACCATTTTGTAATCATAATGAACATAATTATTCAGCTTACTTGAGAATTAAAAAAATTATACAAAATCAACTGCATTCAACACGTGATTATTAAATAGTACAAAAAGTGAATAAAGTATTTCTCAATATGGATGATAACATGTTTAGGCAACGAGAGAGAGAGAGAGAGAGAGAGAGAGGAGAGAGGAGAGAGAGAGAGAGAGAGAGAGAGAGAGAGAGAGAGGAGAGAGAGAGAGAGAGAGAGAGAGAGAGAGAGAGAGGAGATGAGAGAGAGAGAGAGTACACAGTACATTTTTAGCCAGGTAGTATTGCGCACAATTTTCAACTGACCAATAATATCATCACTTAACACTCCCTATCTTTTACTTATGCATATATAAAGAATATACTATATGATAAATGTGACATGAAAATAAAATATTAAAAATTTACTCTTTGAAATCAGTTACAAGTGCACAAAGATAAGATACATATAAGATACATTTAAAAAACACACACACACACACACACACACACACACACACACACACACACACACACACACCACACCACACACGCACGCACGCACGCGCACACACACACACACACACACACACACACACACACACACACACACACACACACACACACACACACACACACACCACACACACAGAAGAAGAGAGAGAAAGGTGGAGAATTATATATAGCCAACAGGATGAGTACTGGTTCATTAGTTTTGATGCATCAAGTGCATTAGGTGATTTTTGAAGGTCGACAATGATTGGTGCTGTTTAATTGAATCGGGAAGGGAGTTCCACAGTACAGGGCCTGAGTATAGTAAACTGGACTTGAACAAGTCTATTCTTGGGATTGGGATACTTGGCTTTTCAGTATTTCTGGAACGATTCATTGGGAACTTATCTCTTAAGGATGTGGGGACAGCTCCTGCCATTATCTTAAACATCAGGATGCCCTTGTTATATTTTAGTCTTTGTTGTAGGGGGGAGAATACTTAACTGAGTATAATCCACGTCAAGTAATGTTGTTTTCTTCAGGAGGATAAGTTTGAGAGCACGTTTATACAGACTTGATAAGGGTTTCATAGTGTTTGCACTGGCAGAATCCCATAGGGTTGAGGCATAGTCTATTGAGGATTGTATATAAGCTTGAA
>CM060331.1:57159085-57174085 GCA_030674155.1 Stramonita haemastoma
CTTTTTCTTTCTTCGCAATTCTTCTTCATCTTTTTTCGCAATTCTTCTTCTTCCCTTTTCTTCTTCTTTCTTCTTCTTCTTTTCTTCTTCTTCTTCTTCGCAATTCTTTTCGCAATTCTTCTTTTCTTTTTTCGCAATTTCTCCCTCTTCTTCTTCGCAATTCTTCTTTTCTTTTTTCTTCTTCTTTTCTTCTTTTCTTTTTTTTCTTTTCTTCTTTTCTTTTTCTTCTTCGCAATTCCTTTTGCTTCTTCGCATTCCTTTCGAATTCTTTTTCTTCTTTGCATTAGTTGAACGTCAGACAGAAATCCTGTTGTCTGTGGAGCGTAACATGACAAGCAGCCCAGCGCCTCCGACTTCAGCGTGGGAGAGGATGATTATGTTTGAAGTCTTTCTGGACTAAAAAGTCCGGAGCATGGACAAAGAAGGCAGAAGCCAGACAAGAAGGAAGGTGACAGGAAGAAAAGGAACAAAGGCACAAACAAAGAGAGGGATAGAAAAGAGAGAACTCCTAGCCCATCGTTTCCAGGTAAGGTTGCTATCTATTCTGACATTCCCAAGGGAGGGAAATTGTCTGATCTGAACAACAACAACAAAAAAACACCCAAACTTGAAGGACTTGAAGCAAAATGGAGTCTCATTTTGGGGTTTTGTTGTTACAACAGCAGCTCTGAAGCCTTGCTCAGCTGTTGTTTTGGCGGAGGAATCTGGCCTTTCACTTCTGGTCTGCTTTTCTGCTAGCAACTGCTACCCCCACACCAGGCGCACGTGCTTCTTTTAGCTCTGCCAGCCGCTCTCCTGTGTTTAGTCAGCTGCTGGCTGATAGGCTGACAGACAGAGAGATAGTCAGACAGTGTGGGAAGAGAAGGAGAGCTCACTGATAACACTGTCGGATTCCTGTTCTCTCTAATCAAGGGAAGATGCGGGTTCCATCCTCTGCTGAGGGCGTCTGTACTGCTGTAGGGTTTTTTTCCTACAGGAGTTCATGCTTTTTCTGATTTTCTGTTCCCTGCACGTTCTCACCTTCACTTTTACCTTCACCTTCACTTTTACCTTCACCTTCACCTTTATCTTCAACTTCATCCTCACCTTTACCTTTACCTTCATCGTAACCTTTACCTTCACCCTTACCTCCATCTTCACCCTCATTTTTACCTTCACCTTCACCTACTACTTCATCTTCACCTTCACCGTCTCCTTCATCTTAAGTTTCACCTTCACCCTTACCTCCATTTTTACCTTCACCTTCATCTTTTTCTACCGTTACCTTCCCCTTCACCTTCCCCTTCATCTTCCCCTTAACCTTCACCTTCACCTTCAACTTTACCTTCATATTCACCTTCACCTTTAACTTCACTCTCACCTTCATCTTCCCTTTCCTTTATCCCATAGTTAAGTCGACGGAAAAATTCTTTTGGTGAGACTAACATAAACCCCGAGGTTCCTGATGTGAATGCATACAGAAAACCTCTCACACATCAATGTGAACGCATGTAAAACATCTCGCACACACGATAAACTGTCCATCTTTCGTAGATGACTGGGCCAGATAGGAATGACCAGCCGCCTATAGACACAAACATACCCAGCATGCACCCTGCCACCTGGGGAGGGATGGGCTCCGCCAGGTTCACCTTTGCTCACGACACAGGGCCTGAAAACTTCAGTGTAGTGCTAGGCTCCAAAAGACTCCTTAAGGAGTTCTGAGAAAACTCCCACCCAAATCAGTGACCCAGAAAGGAGGGTAGCAGGGAAGTGTGTGTTACTGCAAGGGGGGAGGTAGATTATTTCAGTTCCTCGCTAGAAACTGTTCCAAGCCAGGGAAACTGTAGGCATCGTGGAAAAGCAAAGGAAAATGTGTGTGTGTGTGTGTGTGTGTGTGTGTGTGTGTTGGGGTGTGTGTGTTTGTGAGAGAGAGAGAGAGAGAGAGAGAGAGAGAGAGAGAGAGAGAGAGAGAGAGAGAGAGAGAGAGAGAGAGAGAGAGAGAGAGACAGACAGACAGACAGACAGACAGACAGACAGACAGACAGACAGAGACAGACAGACAGACAGAGACAGACAGACAGACAGAGAGAGCGAGACAGACAGAGAGACAGACAGGGACAGACAGAGACAGAGAGAGAGATACAGAGAGACAGAGAGACAGAGAGGCAGAGAGACAGAGAGGCAGAGAGAGAGAGAAGAGAGAGAGAGAGAGGAGAGAGAGAGAGAGAGAGAGAGAGAGAGAGAGAGAGAGAGAGAGAGAGACAGACAAGACAGACAGACAGACAAGACAGACAGACAGACAGACAGAGACAGACAGACAGACAGACAGACAGAGACAGACAGACAGACAGAAGACAGAGACAGACAGACAGACAGACAGACAGAAGACAGACAGAGAGACAGACAGGAGACAGAGAGAGAGATAAGAGGACAGAGAGACAAAGAGGCAGAGAGACAGAGAGGGAGAGAGAGAGAGAGGAGAGAGAGAGAGAAGAGAGAGAGAGAGAGAGAGAGAGAGAGAGAGAGAGAGAGAGAGAGAGAGAGAAATCATGGTGCAATGATTCAGCATCAGTATCATCATTCCTCTACACAATTTTGGCCAGCTAAGAAGAGAGAGACAGAAAGGAAAAAAGGACAAAGACACGATGTGGCAGACAACAGCAGATAAAAGAGGCCACCCAAAAAAAAGCGGAAAAAAGTAAAAAGAAACGAAAGGGAACAAAAACAAAAGAGAAAAAGTTTTTTTTTTAAATCAAGAAAAAGACAGAAAAATTGAAAAAGGAGGCAAGCAAGAAAGAAGAAAACAGAAGAAAGGAAGAAGAAAGAAAGAAAGAAAATAAAAACCAGACAATCGTTTTATGATGAGGGCAAACGGCTACCTGCCTGCGAAATTCCGCCATCATGAGAGAGAGAGAGAGAGAGAGAGAGAGAGAAGAGAGAGAGAGAGAGAGAGAGAGAGAGAGAGAGAGAGAGAGAGAGAGAGAGAGAGAGAGACAGACAGACAGACAGACAGACAGACAGACAGACAGACAGACAGACAGACAGACAGAGACAGACAGACAACAGACAGACAACAGAGACAGACAGACAGACAACAGAAGAGACAGACAGACAGACACACAGACAGAGACAGACAGACAGACAGACAGACGGACGGGCAGAGAAGAAGTTAGACAGACAGAGACAGAGAGACAGTCAGAGACAGGTAAACAGAAACGGTACAGAAAGACAAAAACAGTAAACGAAAGAAAGGGAACGATGGGCAGACCACAGACAAAAAGCAACACACTGATAAAAAACAGACATGACAGACAGACAGACAGACAGACAGACAGACAGACACAACAGACAGATATACACACAACACACACACACAGACAAACGACACACACACCAGCAGAGTTAGAGAGGAGAGACAGTGAGAAGACAGAGAGAGACAGTGAGAGAGACAGAGACAGAGAGACAGAGAAACGAAAACAAAAGAGAGAGAAAGAGGAAAGACAAGGCAGGAAAAGGAAAGAGAAGAGGAGGAAGGAGAAGGAAAGAAGGAGAAGAAAGAAAGGAAGGAAAGGAAGGAAGAAGGGAAAGCAAGGAGGGAAGGGAATGGGAAGGAAGAGTAAGTGCCGGGCAAAGCCCAAGGTGTCATTGGTTTTCGATCAGGGAAGTTGTCTACAAGCGGCCATCGATCGCCGATATCCGCCCTTCCGGCTGTGTGGGCCATTGTCCCGTCTCCTGCCTTCTAGTTCTGGTCTGGTCCTACTGGGGATCTTCCATCTATCTCCCCTCCCTTCCTTTCCTCCCTTCCTCCCTCCTCACGCTTCCCTATTGCCTTGCACCTCACCTTCTATGGTGGTAGCGATTGACCTCGTTCTAGGGAGGAGGCGGGAGCTAGGGCCGGGTCTGTTCTGTCTTTCTGTCTGTCTGTCTGTCTGTTCTGTTGTCTTCTGTCTGTCTGTCTGTCTGTCTGTCTGTCTGTCTGTCTGTCTGTCTTCTCTCTCTCTCTCCTCTCTCTCTCTCTCTCTCTCTCTCTCTCTCTCTCTCTCTCTCTCTCTCTCTCTCTCTCTCTCTCCCCCCCTCATCTCTCTCTCTCCATCTCTATCTCCTCTCTATCGCTCTCTCTCTCTCCAAGTCGGATTGTCTCCTATCGGCAGTGATGAACGAGCAGTAAAGTTGCAGAGGCGGCAGGTGTTTTTTGGGTGGTGGAGACTGAGGGGGGGGGGGGAAGGGGTCAGTGTTTTCGCTACGTTTCCTACCTGGCTTTTTTGTCTTTGAAAACAGAGAGATGCCATTTCCCCCTAGTGTGCAGTGCCTCTACTGAAACTTCCACTACAAGTAGTACAGCTGCCTTTTCAGTAGCATTGAAAACACACATCAAACGAAATAGCAGGAAGGAAGGTAGGTAGGAGTCCTACTCGTAGATATCCATTTTGGTGGTAAGATAGCTAGGTTTTGGCGGTGAATTTCAGGTTGGAAACTTTTTGAAAGAAATAAAATTCTATGTAAGAAGCAGATAAAACAGAAGTTAAAGAAAAGAAAGATAGAAAGAAGAAGATAGAGAGAAAAAAAGAGATTAAAAAAGATAGAAAATAAAGAAGATCAGGCAAAGAAAGAAGAAGAGAGAGAGAGAGAGAGAGAGAGAGAGAGAGAGAGAGAGAGAGAGAGAGAGAGAGAGAGAGAGAGAGAGAGAGGAGAGAGAGAGAGAGAGAGAGAGAGAGAGAGAGAGAGAGGAGAAACTTCTGAGATAAAGGGAAGAAGAAGATAAAGAAGAAGATAAAGGGAAGAAGAGATAAGTAGAAGATAAAGGGGAAGAAGAAGATAAAGAAGAAGATAAAGGGAAGAAGAAGATAAAGAAAGATAAAGAGAAGAAGAAGATAAAGAAGAAGATAAAGAGAAGAAGAAGTAAAGAAGAAGAACAAGTAAAGGGGTCGTATTTTCTTTTACAAGGTTTGTTGTTTCTGTTCCTCTTATAATGTTGTGTGTGTTTCTTTTTACAATGTTTGGTTTGTTTGTTCTACATGTTCGTTTCTGGTCTTTTATGTGTTTTTGTTTATTACTTAAGCAGGTGCTTTTGTTTCGTTTCCCATGTCTGCTCATATCATACTTCTCTGCCAAACTCCCTCCCTATCAGAGCTGTTACAGTCTGTCTCCTATACAGCTGTTACAGTCAGTCTGTCTCCTATACAGCTGTTACAGTCAGTCTCCTATACAGCTGTTACCAGTCTCCTATACAGCTGTTACAGTCAGTCTCCTATACAGCTGTTACAGTCAGTCTGTCTCCTATACAGCTGTTACAGTCAGTCTTCCTATACAGCTGTTACAGTCTGTCTGTCTCCTATACAGCTGTTACAGTCAGTCTGTCTCAACTATACAGCTGTTACAGTCATGTCTGTCTCCTATACAGCTGTTACAGTCAGTCTGTCTCCTATACAGCTGTTACAGTCAGTCTGTCTCCTATACAGCTGTTACAGTCAGTCTGTCTCCTATACAGCTGTTCAGTCAGTCAGTCTCCTATACAGCTGTTACAGTCAGTCTGTCTCCTATACAGCTGTTACAGTCAGTCTCCTATACAGCTGTTACAGTCATCAGTCTCCTATACAGCTGTTACAGTCAGTCTGTCTCCTATACAGCTGTTACAGTCTCCTATACAGCTGTTACAGTCAGTCTGTCTCCTATACAGCTGTTACAGTCAGTCTGTCTCCTATTCAGCTGTTACAGTCAGTCTGTCTCACTATACAGCTGTTACAGTCATCTGTCTCCTATACAGCTGTTACAGTCTGTCTCCTATACAGCTGTTACAGTCAGTCTCCTATACAGCTGTTACAGTCAGTCTGTCTCCTATACAGCTGTTACAGTCAGTCTCCTATACAGCTGTTACAGTCAGTCTCCTATACAGCTGTTACAGTCAGTCAGTCTCCTATACAGCTGTTACAGTCAGTCTGTCTCCTATCAGCTGTTACAGTCAGTCAACTCTATACAGCTGTTACAGTCAGTCTCCCTATACAGCTGTTACAGTCTGTCTCCTATACAGCTGTTACAGTCAGTCTGTCTCCTATACAGCTGTTACAGTCTCTTAGTCAGTCTCTCCTATACAGCTGTTACAGTCAGTCTCCTATACAGCTGTTACAGTCACTGTCCCTTCACTAACAGCTGTTCCAGTCCTTACAGTCGTCTCCTATACAGCTGTTACAGTCAGTCTCCTATACAGCTGTTACAGATCTAGTCAGTCTCCTATACAGCTGTTACAGTCGTCAGTTCATCAGTGTTACGTCAGTCTCCTATACAGCTGTTACAGTCAGTCTCCTATACAGCTGTTACAGTCAGTCTCCTATACAGCTGTTACAGTCATCTCCTATACAGCTGTTACAGTCAGTCTCCTATACAGCTGTTACAGTCAGTCTCCTATACAGCTGTTACAGTCTGTCTCCTATACAGCTGTTACAGTCAGTCTTCCTATACAGCTGTTACAGTCAGTCTGTCTCCTATACAGCTGTTACAGTCTGTCTTCCTATACAGCTGTTACAGTCTAGTCTCCTATACAGCTGTTACAGTCAGTCTCCTATACAGCTGTTACAGTCAGTCAGTCTCCTATACAGCTGTTACAGTCAGTCGTCTCCTATACAGCTGTTACAGTCAGTCTGTCTCCTATACAGCTGTACGTCCCCTATACAGCTGTTACAGTCTCTCCTATACAGCTGTTACAGCTGTTACTCTCTCCATACAGCTGTTACAGTCATCCTATACAGCTGTTACGTCGTCTCCTATACAGCTGTTACAGTCAGTCTCCTATACAGCTGTTACAGTCTCCTATACAGTGTACAGTCATCTCCTATACAGCTGTTTACACAGTCCTATAGCGTTACAGTCTCTCCTATACAGCTGTTACAGTCTCCATACAGCTGTTACAGTCGTCTCTATACAGCTGTTACAGTCAGTCTTCTCCTATACAGCTGTCTACAGTTACAGTCAGTCTCCTATACAGCTGTTACAGTCAGTCTCCTATACAGCTGTTACAGTCAGTCTCCTATACAGCTGTTACAGTCTGTCTCCTATACAGCTGTTACAGTCAGTCTCCTATACAGCTGTTACAGTCAGTCTCCTATACAGCTGTTACAGTCATCTCCTATACAGCTGTTACAGTCAGTCTCCTATACAGCTGTTACAGTCAGTCTCCTATACAGCTGTTAGTCGTCTTAACAGCTTACAGTCGTCTGCTCCTATACAGCTGTTACAGTCAGTCTCCTATACAGCTGTTACAGTCAGTCTCCTATACAGCTGTTACAGTCAGTCTGTCTCCTATACAGCTGTTACAGTCAGTCTCCTATACAGCTGTTACAGTCAGTCAGTCTCCTATACAGCTGTTACAGTCAGTCTCCTATACAGCTGTTACAGTCAGTCGTCTCCTATACAGCTGTTACAGCAGTCTCCTATACAGCTGTTACAGTCAGTCTGTCTCCTATACAGCTGTTTACAGTCAGTCTAGTCTCCTATACAGCTGTTACAGTCAGTCTCCTATACAGCTGTTACAGTCAGTCGTCTCCTATACAGCTGTTACAGTCATCAGTCTCCTATACAGCTGTTACATCAGTCTCCTATACAGCTGTTACAGTCAGATCTCCTATACAGCTGTTACAGTCTCATCCCCGCCTAACGCTGAAACCAAACCCAATCATCCCAAAGGAAGAAGGGGGAGAGGGGGGGGGGGTGGAGCAGTATCTACCGGACAACAGGTCTATCTCTGAATGGACTCCTGCAGCCAAGTGAGGAAAGACGCTTGTGCGCTGCCTCTGTTATTTAGTTCCTGCAATTGAAGGGAATGAAAGCGTTGGGCGAGGAAGGAAAGACAATCGTTACCCATGGATTCCTAAAGCTACGAGGGCAATACAAGGGCAGACAATCCTTTCCCCATGCTGGCATTCTGAGACTGACCAAAGGCTGGTGGTTTTAGTTCTTAGTCTCTGATTCAGACACCACCTGTTGGACCTTCTCCATCAGTGGGTAATTTGTGGCCCTCACCTGCGGTATTGGTTTGGATTGAACTGTGCTACTGGATTAAAGTTGATGGCATGGTATGGTATGGTTTGTATGGTATGGTATGGTATGGTATGGTTTGGTGGTATGGTATGGTATGGTATGGTTGGTATGGTGTGGTGGTACGTGTGTTGTTATGTATGGTATGGATGTATGGTATGGTATGGTATGGTATGGTATGGTATGGTGTATGTTGGTATGGTGTGGTATGTGGTATGGTATGATGTGTTGGTAGTGGTATGTGGTATGGTATGGTGGGGTGGTATGGTATGTATGGTAGGTATGGTATGGTATGGTGGTATGGTATGGTATGGTATGGTATGGTTGGTATGGTAGGTGTGGTATGTGTATGGTGTATGGTATGGTTATATGGTATGGTATGGTATGGTGTATGGTATGGTATGGTATGGTGTAGCGTTAGGTGGTATGGTATGGGTATGGTATGGTATGGTATGGTATGGTATGGTATGGTATGGTATGGTATGGTATATGGTATGGTATATGGTATGGTATGGTATGGTATGGTATGGTATGGTATGGTATTATGGTATGGTATGGTATGGTATGGTAGTATGGTATGGTAGTGTGTAGGTATGGTATGGTATGGTATGGTATGGTATGGTATGGTATGGTATGGTATGGTATGGTATGGTATGGTATGGTATGGTTGGTATGGTATGTATGGTATGGTATGGTATGATATGGTGCGTGGTATGGGTGGTGGTGGTTGTGTGTATGTGTGTGTGTGTGTAGGTGTGTGGTGTGTGTGTGTGTGTGTGTGTGTAGCGTTGCGTGGTGTGGTGGCGTGCTGCGTCGTGTGTGTACATTCGAATTTGCTAAAACTATAAATTGTTATTTATTGTTTGTGTGTTGTATAGGTCGGATGCAAGCGCTTTGATTTGTTTTTACAAGATATAGCGCTATATAAATTCAATGTTTATTATTATTATTATTATTATTATTATATTATATTATTATATTATTATTATTATTATTATATGTATTATGTATTTTATTATTATTATTATGTATTATTATTATTATATTTAGTGTAGTGTAGTGTAGTGTAGTGTAGTGTAGTGTAGTGTGTAGGTGTAGTGTAGTGTAGCGTAGTGTAGGTGTAGTGTACGTGTAGTAGTGAGTGTATTGTAGTGTAGTGTAGTGTAGTGTAGTGTTAGGTAGGTATGGTAGGAGTTAGGCGTAGTCGTGAGTGTAGGTAGGGTAGGTAGTGTAGTGAAGTGTACGTAATGTAGTGAGCATAGTTTAATATGTAGTCTAGTAGTGTAGAGTAGTATTACGTATACTGAAGTGTACTGTATGTGCAGTGTACTGTACTGTACTGTACTGTACTGTACTGTACTGTACTGTACTGTACTGTAGGTACTGTATGTAGTGTAGTGTACTGTAGTGCTAGTGTACTGTACTGTATGTACTGTATGTAGGTAGTGTAGTGTAGTGTACTGCAGTGTCACTGATACTGATGCACTGTGTACTGTACTGTACTGTACTGTACTGTACTGTCTCTGATAGTAAAATATAGCATTGCGTTGTTACATGGTATTGTATTGCATTGACATTGATTTGTCTGTCTGTCTTAGTTCTAAACCTGAGAGAGAGAGCTCCCAGAAATGGACAGGGTCTGCTCCTGTGCTCTGTCTGCCTGCACTGGGGTAAATTACAGTTATCTCTCCCGGAAAGATCACCTGTCTTCCCAGCATCTGTCCTGCCCCCCCCCCCCCCCCCCCCACCAGAAACCCAAAGAAAGGAAGACAGAAATCTAGCAGTAAAGGAGCCGTATAATCCCCGCCCGACCCCACTCCGCAACACAAACACGCACCACGCACGCCGTGCGCACACACACATACACTACTGCACGCAAGCGCGCGCACGCATCCGCACTCACACACACACACACTACCGCACGCAAGTGCGCGCGCACGCACAACACACACAAACACACACACACACACAAAACAAAAACATCACACACAAAATACATCACACAATCTCCACAAGCAGAAACACACAACACACACATCACACACACACACACACACACACATCACACACACACACACACACACACACACACACACACACACACACACACACACACACACACACACACACACACACCAACACATGCTCTGTCAACACCTTCATCCACTACAGGATCTTTGACCCTCTCCAGCCCCGCCTCCCCCCCCCCTCTCTCTCTCTCTCTGCTTGCTGCCCCTCCCCCCCCCAATCCTCTCTCTCTCTTCTCTCTCTCTCTCTCTCTCTCCTCTCTCTCTCTCTCTCTCTCTCTTCTCTGCCCCCTCCCTCTCACAATCTCTCTCCTCTCTCTCTCTCTCTCTCTCTCTCTCTCTCTCTCTCCTCTGCCATCCCCTCTCTCTCTCTCTCTCTCTCTCTCCTCCTCTCTCTCTCCTTTTCTCTGTCTCTCTTCTCTCTCCTCTCTCTCTCCATTCTCTCTCTCAACCCCATCCCCTCACCAGTACATCTGCATCACATGGTTGCTTTGTCAAACCTCCATCAGTCAGTCGAAAGAGCTGCAGAAAGCTGCGAATGGGCAGTGGCTGATTGACAGGCAAAGGCAGTGAAAGCAGGCTTTCACGCAAGCCTGCGGTGACTCGTGTTACAGCGAAGGAGCTGGCTTTCCACCACCTGGTCTTTTAATGCCACTACACCAGCTGAACGGGCAGCAGAGATAGCCTACAAGCCAACCCATCCAACCAGCATTTTGCAATCTGCAGTTATAGCATTTTGTTGGTGTCAAAATGTCTGCTGCTTTTTTTGTTTCAGTAAGGGTAGGTTTTTTTAAATGTGAAACGGAGAAAAACTTTTCATTAAAAAAAACATTCTTTAACTAAAAAGTTCTAATTTTTATTTTCAAAATACGATATTTATGTTAAGAAGTCTTTTCAAAAGTACAAAAAAGTAAATTTTAATTATCCAAGGACAGTTTTCCTGCAAAAATGTTTACTGTCAAAATGAAATGCGTCAAATGTTTCGAAAGATTCACATTTTCATTATTTATTTTAATTTAAAAAGAGCATTTTTCGTTATGAAAAGTATTTTATGAACACTGAGCTAGAGCATGATTATTGGACAAGTTGTTTCCTCATCAAACACAGCACTCATCCATAAAAGGGTCATTTTTTCAGGTGAAATATTTTCTCATTCTTACCTTAAAAGTCTCTTTCTTATTTAAACAATGAAATATATTTTTCCATCAGGGGAATTATTTTCAGTATAAACGTCATTTTTACATTTCATCTGTCATTTCACCTTTTCAAAAAGTTTGCGGAATAACTGGCGTACACTGCAGCAACAGTAAATGAGTGGAAACGAACGACAGAAAGAAAGAAAGCAGTAAACAAATTTTATTCAATGCACTGTCACCGTGTATAATCAAATATACCACAAAAGAAAATGACGATTTTCCCATTAAAAAAAACAAATAAAGATGGAGCCAAATGCACCCTCGTTTTCATTGCTATAATAAATACGGTAAGCTTTTCAAGTCAAAAACACTACTTTTGTCTGTCCTTAAAATGACATTTCTAGGGCTACGTTAGCATGATGAACGATACATCAATCACTTCATGGTTTCTGAAAGGGCCTTACTGTTGACTTATAAAAAAAAACCATATTATTATTACATACTCTTTCCAAGGAGAAGATCACTGCAGATTTTAGGGTACAATAAACTACAGCCAAGAGGAAGAAGGAGGAAGGCCGGAGTTGGAGAAAGAGAAGGAAAAGGAAAAGGAGAGGAAGAAGAATTGCGACGAAGAATTGCGACGAAGAATTGCGAATAAAAATTGCAAAGAAGGAAACAGAGGAATGCGAAGAATGCGAAGAAGAAGAAGCGAAGAAGAAGAATGCGAAGAAGAATGCGAAGAAGAATGCGAAGAATGTGAAGAAGAAGAAGAAGAAGAAGAAGAAGAAGAAGAAGGAAGAAGAAGAAGAAGAAGAAGAAGAAGAGAAGAAGAAGAAGAAGAACGAACAACAACAACAACAACAAACAACAACACACAACAACAACAACAACAACAAGGCCGGAGTTGGAGAAAGAGAAGGATAAGAAAAAGGAGAAGAATTGTGACGAAGAATTGCGACGAAGAATTGCAAAAGAAGGAAAAGAAGAATGCGAAGAATGCGAAGAAGAATGCGAAGAATGCGAAGAAGAAGAAGAAGAAGAAGAAGAAGAAGAAGAAGAAGAAGAAGAAGAAGAAGAAGAAGAAGAAGAAGAAGAACAAACAACAACAACAACGACATCAATATCAACAACAAATGGATGTCGACGACCATAATGAAGATGATAATACCGACAGTAACAAGGAAAACAGGGGCATTCTCCGCGATGATAAGAGAGAGCAAAGAGATCAGCGGCACAATCAAGGAAGCTGTTGAGGAAGGGAAGTCATCATGATCAACTTGAGCCTTCAGTCATCACCCCCCCCCTCCCCCACATTCCCCACACCCCACATACCCCTTCGTTCTGTCTGTCTGCCTGTCTGTCTGTTTGTCGGCAGGCTGTTATATCCAAGTTTGATTTTCTCTGTCTGTCTGTCTGTCCGTCTGTTTGTCTGTTTCTGTATCTATCTCGAGCTCTCCCTCTACTTCTTTTTCTCTTTCTTTATCTGCCTCTAAGCTCTGTCTCTCGCACTGTGTGTGTGTGTGTGTGGTGTGTGTGTGTGTGTGTGTGTGTGTGTGTTGTGTGTGTCTGTCTGTCTGTCTGTCTGTCTGTCTGTCTGTCTGTCTTTCTCTGTCTCTCTCTCTGTGCCTGTCTTTGTTTCTTCGTCTTTGTCTCTCCTTCCACTCTCTGCATTTTCTCTGTCTCTCTTTTTTTCTTCACTCTCTCACCCCTCCTCTTTCTTGTGTGCTACTTCGTCTCTGTCTGTCTGTCTATATGTTGTCTTCTATTTGTCTGTCTGTCTGTCTGTCTCTGTCTCTGTCTCTCTCAGCTTGTCTGTCTGTCTCTCTGCCTATCTTTATTCTATGTCTGTCTGTGTGTCTGTCTGTGTGTTGTGTGTCTGTGTGTCTGTCTGTTGTGTCTGTGTGTCTGTGTGTGTGTGTGTGTCTCTCTCTCTGTGTCTCTCTCTGTCTTTGTTTTACCTTCCTGTGCCGGGGGAGGAGGGGGGAGGGTTTAGCAGGAGGAGGCAGGGGGGAGGGAGGGAGGGAGGCAGGGCGCACTGTGGCTGTTGCTTGGTAGAGACCATCAGTGTCAATTAGTGCAGGCTAATTGAAAGGGGGAGAGTGGCCACCGCGAAGAACACGTACCACTGCTTCACTACAGGCAGGCAGGCTGTCCACACACACACACACACACACACACACACACACACACACACACACACACACACACACACACACACACAAGCACACATACACACATACATACACACACACGCACACACACAAGCACACACAAGCACACCAAGCACACATACACACACATAAACACACATACACACACAAGCACACACAAGCACACAAACAAAATATACACACATAAACACACACACACACACACACACACACACAACACACACACACACACACACACACACACACACACACACACACACACACATCACACACACACACAAGGAGAGAGAACGAGAACTAGTGAAAGAGAGAGAGAGAGAGAGAGTGAGAGAGAGAGAGAGAGAGAGAGAGAGAGAGAGAGAGAGAGAGGAGAGAGAGAGAGAGAGAGAGAGAGAGAGAGAGAGAGAGAGAGAGAGAGAGACAGACAGACAGACAGACAGACAGACAGACAGACAGACAGACAGACAGACAGACAGACAGACAGACAGACAGACAGACAGACAGACAGACACTTGGTTTCCACACATCTCAGATAAAAACTAAAAAATTTGGATTCGACGAATGAGACCAGTCACTTCTTTCTTTTTTCTTTTTGCATTAATATGCTTTATTCACAGCAATTATTTCTTGGAGTAGATAAGCCATAGATTGCATTATCGTGTTTCTCCAAATGGCACGCTTCGAGAAAAACGCACACACAACAGCCTATTTTGTAAAAACTGAAAAAAGCTTCCATAGTTTTGCATTGCAGTGTCAAAATTGTATCGTTGCATTATTGATAAACTTAAAGATGCGAGCCCGAGTGAATTGTTTTCTCATGCGAATGTAATTTAACAATATGCACGGCCGTATTGAGCGTCGTGCTAAAATGAACCGAATGAAAAAGACCCCATCTTTTCTGCTTGAGGTGACAAGTGCCACAACGTTTGCTGTTTACTGTACAACAGTACAACATGCACAGTACAACATGCACAGTACATGCACAGTACAACATGCACAGTACAACATGCACAGTACAACATGCACAGTACAATATGCACAGTACAACATGCACAGTATAATATACACAGTACAATTTGCACAGTACAATATGCACAGTGCAGTATGTACAGTGCAATATGCAGAGTACAACATGCACAGTACAATATGCACAGTGCAGTATGTACAGTGCAATATGACAGTACTGTATGCACGGCACAGTGTGCAAAGTGCAATATGCACAGTACAATCTGCACAGTGCCATAATTACGCATAATTCAACAAGATGCAGTACAGTGTAGAACAATAATACAATTCATTAAAAGAAACACAAGCACATAATGCAATATCAATACACATGCATTGCTTATCAGATAATACTGATAAATTGCATGAACATACTACATTGACATACTTTTAGCCTGACAAAAGCTTAAAATAACAACTTGCAACATTCTTGTAAATTAATAAAACAAGTATCCTTTAAAAATCATAAAGCAAAATAGTCTCCTATCTTGACTCCATGCTGAAAACTCTAAAAATTACTTTTTGAATGCAGTGAAGGCAACTGCTTATAATTATTTACAATGAAAAATTATAGATAAAGACTTTCTGACACTAAACACGCTACAACTGATATTCATGCCCATTCTTGTGTGTGTGCGTGCGTGCGTGCGT
>CM060331.1:57184085-57194085 GCA_030674155.1 Stramonita haemastoma
TGTGTGAAGGAATCCCGCATTTTTACGTACTTATTCGTGCAACGAATCCAGAATTTTAAATTCAGAACTTCGATACTTGGCTTTTCCTATCACTTCGAAAGATTTTTTTTAAAAACAAACAAAAACAAATGTATAAAGAAACTTATTTAATTCTAGAGCTTTTATTTAATTATCTATCTTACTTCGTTGTGCTTGTCCTTGTTCTTCTGTTTCATTTTGTTGTCTTCTTTCTTCTTTGTTTCACAGAAACATTTTCGAATTACACCCCTTTCTTGACAGGTCAAATGCTGTGAGAGTTTCTGGGGCTGCGTTTACCAAAATTGTCTCCCTTCTGTTCCACTGGATACGTACATAGAAACAACAATGTTCTCGATCTGGTGACAACAACAACAACACAACTATAAAAAATAATAATAATAATAATAATAATAATAACAACAATAACAATAACAATAACACCACCACCACCAAAAAACACTAATAATGATAATAATAATAATAATAATAATAATAAAATAATAATAATAATAATAATAATAATAATAATATCACTTTATTTGTTTTGCTCCCTCTATTAAAATCAAAGCGCGCAACATGAGTATGTTCATCACCTTTATCCCATTATCCCCATAACCACCATCACCATCACCACCACCACCACCATAAAATGCAATATTTAGAGTTAATTCTACGGTATCATATGACATGATTACATACTTTAGTTTTTAGCTTTTTTTCAGATACCATTGGCAATCATTAGATAACATGGTTAGGCTAAGTAAATGCTTTAACTCACGTGGATTTAGAAAAAGAAAACGGTTTTGGGATTTGGTTTCAAGAAATTGAAATAAACTTTTCAAACTGATTGAGTCTGACGTCATCTTTTTCATCGTCTTCGTCTCTCTTTTCGTTAATCGCTTTCTCCTTGTTGCTGCCTCCTCTTTTTTTTTTTTTCTTTGCTTCTTTTTTTTTCTTCTTCTTCTCTGTCGCTCTCACTCTTTACAGTTTTAACTTTTCCAAACTTTCTTTGTATTTTTATTTTAACCTGTCTTTCACTTATACTTCATTCTCTCTCTTTCTTGCTTGCTTCCTTCTTCCTGACTGTATCTCTTTCAAGTTTTTGCAACCTTTCTTTCCCAATTTATGTCTCTAAAACATTTCACTGCTCTTTCTGTCTTTTAATTTTCTTTGGTTCTCCCTTCCTTCCTTCTTTTTTTCTTTCTCGATACTTGCTCAACTATTCCTTATCCGCTTTCAGCCCCCCGCCCCCCACCGCCACCCACCCCCTACCATCCCCATCTCCTCACACTGTTTTGCCTTGTCTCCTGATCTCTTGTTCTTTCGGTCCCTTTCAGTGTATCGCCCTTGTTGTTTAATTAATCAAACGGTGTTGTTTTCCTCCGTACCGTCAGTGGTGTGTGTGTGTGTGTGTGTGTGTGTGTGTGTGTGTGTGTGTGTGTGTGTGTTGTGCGTGCGTGCGTGCGAGCTAGCGTGCATATGTGTGTGTGTATGTCAAAGTCAAAATTTTATTTCCAGATGGTACATTGAGTAAGCAATAAATTTGCTTTTTTTGCACCAAGCCATCTATCCAACAAAAAAAATGTGTGTGTGTGTGCGAGTTAGCGTGCATGTATGCGTGTGCGTGCGTGCGTGCGTGTGTATAAGCTTGCGCAAGGGTTTGGCTTACCAGTTCCTAAGCAATGATCTAACCTAACTCATTGTTTCAGTGCTGCGCGGTGTCCAACGGTATTGTTGTTTTTGTCCCCTCCACCCCCCCCCCCCTTTCCTTTTCTTTGCATCGCAGCACCCCCCTCTCCCCCAGCTTTCCCCTCCCACCCCCTCAGCATCCCCCTACTCACCCCTACCCCGTTCCACCCTCTCCTCATCTCCTCTCTCCCAGAACTGGTCAGGCTATTAGTGTGAACACTCATTTAACACACAACACAGGACAACACATCACAAAAGAACACAATACATCACAATACAACACAACACAGCACATCACCATAGAACACAACACAACACATCACAACCAACACAACACAACACAAACCGATACAGTGCAACATATCGTGAGGTGAGCCTGTATTGTACCCAATGACTTTTTTTTTTCTTGGAGGTCAAGGTGAAAGGGACTGATTTCGGTAATGTCTTCTAGTCTATGGCAGTTCTTTTGTTTCCCATACGATGATGATGATGATGATGATGATGATGATGATGATGATGATGATGATGATGGTGGTGGTGGTGGTGGTGGTGGTGGTTGTGTGATGGTGGTGATGGGGATAAAGGTGATGAGTGATGATGATGATGATGATGATGATGATGATGATGATGGTGGTGGTGGTGGTGGTGGTGGTGGTGGTGGTGGTGGTGGTGATGTGTGGATGGTGGTGATGGTGTTGATGATGGTGATGATGGTGTTGATGATGACGAGAGACACAGAGACAGAGACAGAGAGAACAGGACAGAGACACAGAGACAGAGAGAGAGACAGACACAGACACAGACAGACACAGACACAGACAGACACAGAAGACAGAGAGACAGAGGCAGAGAGAGAAAGCGCTGTCTTGGAACTCTACCTAGATAGATGAAGAAGATGAAGAAGCTTGGAAGAGTGAGAACGTTCATCACCTGATGATATCCCACAGGATGGGGAGATAGATATCCACCTGGAGTTTACGCCCTCCCTTTCTCTCCTCCAGGGGGATAAATCTGTCCAAAGTGAAACCAGGCAGCAGTAGCGGGGTCTCCTCTGCCTAATTGCCTTGTGGCTGCTGCCCCGCTTGTGTTTGAGTGAGGGGGCTGTTTATGGCCGAACTGAAGGCACCGATGATGATGGCAAGACACCACGTACGCAAAGTCAGAGAGAGGGAGAGAGCTAGAGAGCTAGAGGAGAGAGAGAGAGAGAGAGAGGAGGAGGAGTGTGGTGTGTGTGTGTGTGTGTGTGTGTGTGGTGCGTGGTGCGTGCGTGCGTGCGTGCGTGCGTGCGCGCGCGCGCGTGCAATGGAATTCGGGTTTGGCTTGTCTGTGTCTACCCTGAATAATCTCAACTAACAAATATGAAGATTAAAATATTTCTCATTAAATACAAAGGAAACTCCATTTGAAAACAAAGGAAAAACAGGCAACCCCCCCCCCCCCCAACCCAAAAAAACCCCAACAACACCAAAACCCAACGCTAACGGTTATTATTCTTATTTTTTAAAACGCAAAATATATATTTCTCTGTAGTGTTGTTGGACTTTTTCACACTGGCATCAGTCAATACCAGGCAGTTCATTGGATCTGTGTTTTCAGTGGCTGCTGCATGGGTGACCCTGTTCTGTCGATAATCATTGCGTAACAAGAGCCCTGTTACACTCCCAAGCAGGTATAGGCTAATCATTTGTCCAAAGGTCTTAGACAGGGGGGGGGGGGGGGGGGGGGGTGATATTGTTGGTGGTGGTGTTATTGGTTTTTGTTTGACTGCTTGTTTGTCCGTCATTCATCATCGTTACGTCATCTTTATCATTATATGTCTTTTTTTTCTTATTTTTAATAAGGTTTGATAGTTTTGTTTGTTCGTTTGCGTTTTTCCTTGAAATAGATGGCTTGAGGAAAAGAGCAAATGTTTTGCTTATTCAATGTTACCATCTTGAATAAAAAAAAGTTTGATTTTGATTTTGACTTTGACCCAGGGTTTCTCCTATTTTTTGTTGTTTTGCTTGGTTTGTTTGCTTTTGTTTTCCTTTTGTCTGTTTGTTTGATTCCTTGTTTCTTTTTCTTCTTTTAGGGCGTTTTGTTTGGCGAGGTCTTCAGTGGTACTATAGGAGAGGTGAAGAGTTTGGAGGTGTCTTGTGGTATGTGATGTGGTGCGTGGTCCGTGGGTGCGTGCTGCGTGCGTGCGTGCGTGTGTGTGTGTGCGGTAGAAGGGTCTATCTTAAACGCTTCTTAAGATTTCAGCTCATTTGCTTTTAAAAACTGTAAATCCATAACAACATGGCTGTCAGAACAATACTGACAGACTATAGGAAACCAATGATATCAAAAGCAATCGTATTTACATTTCTGAAACACAACATAGAACTCTTGGTGCATAATTAAGTATTCTATAACGAGCTTCTCTTTTTTATGATGTTGTTGACAATTTTCTTTATTTTCTGAAAACCAAACACAAATGACTCAAAGTAAAATTCCTATTTTTGAACCAAGAAAAAAAAAACATAGCAACACAGCGTTTCTTCTGAAAAATGCTAACTTTACACACGCGAATTTTCCCATACATACACCAGCTGTTACGGGTGACATCTGGCTCCCTGATATTAAACAGTAATGAACACGGCCGCTGTCAAAAGAGAAGATAAACACGACAATGACCCTCCATGGGTTAGGCTGATGTGTTTGCACACAACACGCCCAGTAGAGCTGAATACATAATTCGTATAGATGTATATATTATGCCCTGCGGAATGTTCAATACTTGTGCACAGTGCTTGTGCACAGTACTGTTAACAGTTTTATGTGAATTCAACCTCCTCTCTTGGTTTCATTTGATTCCGCCTGGAAAATGTATTTTGGGAATTTTTAGCTTTAACTTTTTTAAGCTTCTCTCCTCTCCTCTCCCTCCCTCACTCCCTCAAGGGACGGGATAGCCTAATGGTCAGAACATTGCGCTGGCAATTTGACGACCGAGTTCGATTCCCGGTCGAGGGGATTTTTCCTTTGGAGTTAACATCAGTGCTGACTCCACTCTCCCCAAAAGTCTTTCGTATGAGACTTTAAACTGAGGCCCCGTGTGCGAACGCACGTACGCAGAACATCTTGCGCACACGTTAAATCCTGTTCCTCTTTTCGTTAGAGTAGGCCATTGTGTGCCGGTGGGAACAGATGACAATATCTGCACAACTGCATACACACGGGGACTTGATGAAAATAAGCACATGAGTGCTTATCCCATTATCCTCGATATGAAAAATAGAATAGATAGAATAAATAAATAATAATAAATAAATAAATAAATAAATAGACCATGCTATTCATTCCAGTATCCTGACACTGTTACCCAGACATCGTGTTCATATACCCTGACAACTCGCCTCCTGAGTCTCAATAGCACATTGTGTGTTCTATGCACTGTGCTGTGTTGTTGCTTTGCATTTTCCTGTCACCACACACCACATAAAATTCGAAGGCACTCTCCTCAAGAAAAGCAGCCCCACCCACCCACCTTAACCACCACTCAATCCCCCCCCCCCCCCCCCCTCTCCCCTGCAACACCATAAATTCTTGTCTTTCTTCTGTCCTATAATTATCTCTGTTGGGTTCTTGTTGGCCTGTCATGGCGGCTCTACACGACACAAGTTTCGTCAAACTTGATTTTATTTATTTTTTGTTGTTGTTGTATAATTGCCGTGGGTACTTTACCTCAGAACCAGGAGGTTTATGTGGCGCAACCCCTCATGTCCCCGTGGTGGAAAGAAGAGAAACTGGTTATTGAAGACACACATTCAAACCCCGACCTATCGCTTCAAGTTTGAAGCCGTTTTTCTATTTCAGCGTTGGCCTCAAGAGGGTTGGTTGTTGAGCTTTGGGACTACAAAAAAAAAAGTGGGGCGGAAGTCTAGGCAATTGCACACACACACACACACACACACACACACACACACACTCACTCTTTTCATATAAAATGCAGATTAATAACAGCAACTAAACGATTATGCGACCCCCAAAAAAAATAACCACGCTGCAATGTGGTAGTTAAATGCGCGCCCCGGCACAGTCCTACCACAAGAACCACCACCACTACTCACCCACAACCAACACCATCACCCACAGCTAACCCCCCACCCCCAAAAAAAGGAAAATCCAAAGAACCCCCCCCCCCCCCTCCCACTTGTTGCCCCGTGTATGGACACTTGTGTGTATGGAAACAGGGACACGTAACTATCGACCTCAAAGCGACAGGGACAGAAAAAAGGCACTGTCTTGTGAAACGCAAAACCGCTTCGGGAACATTTCTTTCGCCATCTTGTGTGGTTGTGTGTGTGTGTGTGTGTGTGTGTGTGTGTGTGTGTGTGTGGTGTGTGTGTGTGTGTGTGTGTGTGGTGTTGTGTGTGTGTGTGTGTGTGTGTGTGCTGTTGTGTGTGCGTGTTGTGTGTATGTGTGTGTATGTGTGTGTGTATGTATGTGTGTGTGTGTGTGTTGTGTGTGTTGTGTAGTGTAGTAAAGTGTGTGTTGTGTGTGTGTGTGGTGTGTGTGATTGGTGGTGTGTGTTTCTCTTCTTCTTTCGTTTTTTTTTTAAGTCAGTGTGGGAAATGGTTTAAAAAAAAAAAACGAACAAAACAAAAAAACGGCGTCTACTTGAAGGGAGGGATGAAGAGAGAGAGAGAGAGAGAGAGGGGGGGGGGGAGGATGTAAGGGAGGATGGAGTAAAGGGTTTCTGGGAATGGGGGTGGTGGTGGTAGGGGGAATGGCTAAAACAATTTCTACAAAGTGTTGGGGGAGGGGGGAGGGAGGAGAAGGGGCGAGGGGGTGTGATGGAGGAGAGAGAACAAGGTGACAAATAACCTTGCGCGTGTGTGTGTGTGCGTGCTACGTGCGTGTGTGTGTGTGTGTGTGTGTGTGTGTGTGTGTGTGTGTGTGTGTGTGGTGTGTCTTGGCTGACCTACGCCGCCGGTCTGTGGCATGTATTTTTCTTTTAACTGCCTGAGAAAACACACATACACACACGCACGCACGCGGGCAACGCACACCACACACACACACATACACACAAAACCCACACACACACACACACACACACACACACACACACACACACACACATTATTTCTTCTTCTAATGTCTTGACAAATCGAAACATTATGTTCCTCTCTGACTTCATTTTTTTTTCTTTGAATGTGTGTGTGACGTCCTTTTCTCGTAATTTGCGCAATGTGTTCGCCTGGAGGAAATAAACTGATCGTATTCGGAATGTCCGCACTTCTCCTCAACCTTCCCCCCATCCCCACCCCCACCCTTACCCTCAGCCCCTCTCCCTCAACTTTCTTCTCCAATTGCTTTCTTCCGTCAATCATTTTCAATTTCCTCACAGCCAAAGCAGCTGCACCGAGCGGCTAACTGCCTTATAATTGGATTGTGGCCTCGCTTCCCCCAGCCCGTCTTTGGACCGAAATCTCACGGGATGCGACACGTGCGCCCCAATCGGATTAGTAATTAAATTTAATCAAGCGGCCGTGGTGTTGGAGAGAGAGATGATCAACTTTTAACTGCAGAAGAAATGACCAGGTCTTTCTCTGAAACCAGGTTGAAGCAGGCTGGCCACCACAATTTTCTTCGTCCATCACATAATTAATTCTCTCTTTGTCTGTCTGTCTGTCTGTCTGTCTCTCTTGTTCTTCGCGCGTTCGCTATTCGGTATTCTCAGTGTGTGTACTGCTTGTCTGGTACTTTGTGTTATGTGTGTGTAAATGTTGTGTGTGTGGTGTTCATTTTTTATAGTGTTTATTATTCTTTTATATCAAGGATAATGAAATAAACACTCGAGTGCTTTTTCTTAAATCCAGTCCCCGTGTGCAAGCAATTTGTAAATTTTGCCAACGATTCCCACCCGCACACAATGGCCTTACTATTCCGCAAAGCAAGAACGGGCTTTAACGTGTGCGCAAGATGTTCTGCGTGCGTTCGCACACGGGACCGGTTTATAGTCTCATCGGAAGGACACTTAAAGAGGAGGGGGGTGCAGAGGCTGCTAGACATGGTCCTATCCATTTCTACTTGAAGGTGTATGCAGGTCAACTCATTTTCTTCAGTACGCTACAACAGCTGACGCTTATTGCATTCCGTCATCATTTTTTCATGTGTCAATAAATTGGTCTAAACAAGTTTTACAAAAAAAAAAATCATCCCTTTTTTAATTACCATTTGTACAGAAGAGCATCAACAGATCACATGCTTGTAGCGTGCATTACGTCAGTGTTAGGTTTCGATGAATCATTCCATTTAAACTCATACTTTCTTTCGTCTGTGTATTTGCCTTCACGTATCTTCGTCTGCCAATCCATACAGTCACGTATACAGCTTTGTAAGGGACTATGTAGAATGCGTACTTTGGGTGTGTATTAGTATATCGTGTACACGGAAACTACTGTGCTTAGCTTGAAAACGTGTACCTAGCTGTAGGTGCACACATAGACAGACACAGGTGTGCTTGTGTCTGTTTATTTATTTATCTATTATCTATCTATTTATTTATTTATTCTTTTATATCGAGGATAATGGAATAAGCACCCACGTGCTTTTTTACATCCAGTCCACGTGTGTATGCAGGTTTGTAAACCTTGTTATCTGGTTCCCACTGGCACACAATGACCTACTCTACGAAAAGCGAACAGGATTTAACGTGTGCCAAGATGTTCTGCGTGTGTTTGCATACGAGGCCTGGTTTATAGTCTCATCCGAAGGACTTTTGGGGAGAGTGAAGTCAGCACTGATGTTAACTCCAGAGGGGAAAATCCCCTCGAACAGGAATCGAACCCGGGCGGTCAAATTGCGAGCGCAATGTTTTGACCACTGGGCTATTAGATATATTGTGTACATGAAAGCTATTGTGTTAGATTGAAAACGTGTACCTAGCTGTAGATGCATACATAGACGGACACAGATGTGCTTGTGTCTATATGTACACACGCTAGCCTGTGAACACAAGCATAATGTCAACAAAAAGTCACGTATCATTAGCTCTTCAAACTCTTTCTCAGCTGTCACGCATTCGGCTGTTTGCCATTATGTTGACGTCCTATGCATGCAGTATTCTACTTCCATTTTCTGTTTGTCTGGTTAGTTGTTTAGAGTTGGTTTTGTTTGGTTTTCATGTTTTTTTGTTGTTGTTTTATTTTATTTTTTGCTTGTTTTTTTTTTCCTGAATTTGTTGGGAAACATATCTGACATGACTTATGGTTCTCTCTCTCTCTCTCTCTCTCTCTCTCTCTCTCTCTCTCTCTCTCTCTCTCTCTCTCTCTCTCTCTCTCTCTCTCTCTCTCTTAAATTGATGTAATCCCTGATTAGGGCGGGGGCTGGATGTAAAAAAGCACATGAATGCTTATTCATTATCCTCAAAATAAAAGAATTTGATTTGATTTGATTTGATCTCTCTCTCTGTCTCTTTCTCTCTCTATCTATCTCTTTTTTTCTGTGTGTGTTTTGTGTGTGTGTGTGTGTGTGTGTGTGTGTGTGTGTGTGTGTTGTGTGTGTGTGTTTGTCTGTCTGTCTGTCTCAGTGCCTGTCTGTCTGTGTGCCCTGCAGCAAGGGTTAGCATGGCTCTGGGAGGGTGATTGATGCAAGCGTAGTGTTTTTCGCGTGACAGTAGTGATTTGGGCTTGACATGTGACCGCTTGTGTTTTCTGCTTGAAAATAACAGTTATTTTGTTCCCCCCCCTCCCCTCCCCCCCCCCCCCCCCCCCCTCAGTCATCCCCTTTCCCAATTCCAGCACTCTGTAAAATTGCCGATGACAACCATGTCATTTAGACCTGTTACACTGGCGAAAATCGAAATTGCGATTTGTACTGGTGTAGAGTATCATTCTTCTATCCCCCCCAAGCTAAAAACTTGACCCCCGGGGAAAACTTCCCATCACTCAACCGCCCGCCCTTAGGACGACGCTTTCAATGCGGTTAAGGTGTAACAGGGATCGCCATTTGCAGCAGAATCTTGTGGTCATTTTCCATTCACTGTCCCCTACCTCAATAGAAGCTTCGGTCATTTGCAATAATAATTATTCCCTGCGGGTTCCTGACTGGATCTTGTTCTAGTGATCGATCCCACATTGATGATCTGTCATGTCATGAGTGGTGCTGGACTCTACAGAACGGAGGCTAAAGAGAACGCGAGAAAGATATAGAGAGATAATGAGGACAAAAAAAATAATAATAAAGGGGAAGAGAAGTGGATGAATTCATAAACGAGTCAGAGAGTTAAAAGAATGAAGTGAACGCGAATGAATGAAAGGAGACAGAC
>CM060331.1:57211585-57221585 GCA_030674155.1 Stramonita haemastoma
ACACACACACACACACACACACACACACACACACACACACACACACACACACACACACACACACAAAGACTTCTCCGTTTTCACCTGTGAGTCATCTATCACAGCACTAATCACTTCGTCCACATCCCCCCCCCTCTCCACCCCTCCCTCCCTCCTCTTTATCAGCCTTCCTCCCTCCCTCCCTCTCATGGATGCTCCTTTACAGCCTAGGCTAGGTTCTCCCCTGACAGCTGCCTACTATGCCGTGTCCCTCGCCTCGGCCCATACAGGCTGTGGCAGGCTGCAGACATCAGGCTACAGACTGGGGAGGAGGGCAGACAGCCTGCTATCAAAGACCTCCATCATCCGGCAGTGTACATACAGTACAGGCGCACAATAAACACCACAGCCAGCTGTTGGGGCAGGGCAGGGCAGGGTAGGGCAGGGTAGGGTAGGGTAGGGCAGGGCAGGGTAGGGTAGGGTAGGGTAGGGTAGGGCAGGGCAGGGGCAGGGTAGGGTAGGGTAGGGTAGGTAGGCAGGGCAGGGTAGGGTAGGGCAGGGCATGGCAGGGTAGGGTAGGGTAGGGTAGGGCAGGGTAGGGTAGGGTAGGGTAGGGCATGGCAGGGCAGGGTAGGGTAGGGTAGGGTAGGGTAGGGTAGGGTAGGGTAGGGCAGGGTAGGGTAGGGTAGGGCATGGCAGGGTAGGGTAGGGCAGGGTAGGGCAGGGCAGGGTAGGGTAGGGTAGGGTAGGGCAGGGCAGGGTCTGTCAGTGTACACAGCATACCCATCTTCTGAAAATTGTGCTGTGACTTCCACCTTTTCTACCCCTCTCTTTGTTTCTGCCTTGTTCCTTTTCTTCCTGTCACTTCCCTCTTGTTTGTATTCTGCCTTCTTGGTCCCTTCTTCTGCCTTTTTTCAGAAAGACTTCATGATCTCTGACAGTTCTCTCCCGTGCCGAAGTCAGATGTGCTGGGCCTGACTTGTCAGTGTGTGTAACAGCAGCACGACGCATTTTCCCTCACAGACAGATAACAATAGTTGCTGTATGAGCTTTCCACGAAGAAACATTTATTGACTTTTAACAACCCCTTCTTCCAATCCCTTAATCTTTTTAATTAAACAATTTCACAATTAAGCTGATGATGGCACTGGAAATAGCTCTTCTCCAAGTAATGTTCTCAATTTGTTGCTGTTTTTCTCAAGCAGGGCCAGTGCCAGTAACAGTAGCACTGCCCACAAAGTCAGTGACACTGTCTCCAGCCTACAGTCCATTTCATTAGCGTCAAGTCCACGTGTGTTCGTGCTGCCCGTGCTGCTGAAGGACTCTGAGGAGGCCGGCACAGACAATGACACCACAGTGAAAGAACACACTGGGAAAAGGGTAAAACATCTGATTAATTTAAGTAACAAACACGCTCACTTAAACCGATTGATTACCTAACCAACCAATCACTTAAGTAAGTATGTAACTAACCAAAGTTCTACCTAACCAACCAACCAACCAGCCGACTGATCGACCAACCGATACACTGACTAACTGACTGACTGACTGACTGATTGACTAACTAACTAACTAACTAACTAACTAACTAACTAACTAACTAACTAACTAACTAACTAACTAACTAACTAACTAACTAACTAACTAACTAACTACCGACCTACCTACCTAACAAACTAACAAACTAACAAACTAACACTACCTACTACCTACCTACCTACCTACCTACCTACCTACCTACCTACCTACCTACCTACCTACCTACCTACCTACCTAACAAACTAACAAACTAACAAACTAACAAAGTAACTAACTACCTACCTACCTACCTACCTACCTACCTAACAAACTAACAAACTAACAAACTAACAAACTAACTAACTGAAAAAGAAACAAACAGGTAAAAAACCAAATATATGACAATAAAGAAAGAATGCTTCATTTTTTTCAAAACCATGTTCGTAAAAAAAAAAAAAAAGTAATGGCAGTGGGAAAAACATAGTTACGTTATAATCAACTTTTGCACTTTTTAAAGCCGAAGGTTTTTCTTGCGTAATATACAAAGTTTTTTTTTTTAGAAGGAAACAGTCCGATTCTTAAATATAGTTATGGGTGTTATGAAATTGACAAATGATTTTCCCGATGCCAAGAAGACGAACATGTCATCAGCATCCTTATCATCATTGCCATCCTTGTTACTGTCATCAGGAAGATGAGGACAATAAACGATGATGACAAAGATGGTGATATACATTTGTGTAGTGCTGCTGCTGCTGCTGCTGCTGATGATGATGATGATGATGCTGCTGCTGTGCTGCTGCTGCTGCTGCTGCTGCTGCTGCTGGCTGCTGCTGCTGCTGCGATGCTGATGCTGCTGATGATGATGAGGAGGAGGAGGAGGAGGAGGAAGAGGAGGATAAGGGAGACTATGCTGTATGGTTATGATTGGAGGGAAAGATCCATTGAGCCTGCAGCCACAGACAGAGAAAGGCTGAGAAGCCGTGACAGGGGAGACAATGTGCACAGCTCTAGGCTCTTACACTGTGACTGCATTTTCCTTTCCAAACCAGAAGAGGAGAGGCTTCAACAAGCCAACATGTTTCAGAGTCTTGTCACTGAGACTTGTTCTGCTGAGTCAACTCCGGGGTCAAACCGTTTTAAGGTCTCTAGAAAATCTTCCTGAGTACAGCATAATTCTGACCAACAAAGGAATCTGGTAACTCAACATGTCAGTTCTATCTTTTGAACAGCTATTTTGCTTCTGCCTCTTTTAGGAATTCTCTATTCCAGACATCCCCAAAGTGGGAATGTGGCTACCTTAATGGGTAAAAACGGCCTTGTACTCAACATCTTACCACTGGTGAACCTGGAAGTTTTAGTATCAGAACAAAAATAAGATTCCATGCAATTTCATCACTGAATTAAAAAAAAAAAGATTTCCCCATGACATTCAGTCTATAGGAAATCAGTCTTATCCTCTAAGTAGTGTATGGAATAGAACGAGAGAGAGAGAGAGAGAGGAGAGAGAGAGAGAGAGAGAGAGAGAGAGAGAGAGAGAGAGAGAGGAGAGAGAGAGAGAGAGAGAGAGAGAGGAGAGAGAGAGAGAGAGAGAGAAGAGAGAGAGAGAGAGAGAGAGAGAGAGAGAGAGAGAGGAGAGAGAGAGAGAGGAGAGAGTCACGTATTTGTTCTGGAAATTGCTGAAAATATTGGAGGATTTTTATGGACCGAATTGTGTTTGTAGCCTGTGGCAGTCATACTTTGTTGCGTGTGCTGTGTGCGGTGTGTGTGTGTGTGTGTGTGTGTGCGTGTGCGTGTGTTGTGTGTAGTGTGTGTGTGTGTGTGTTGTGTGGTGTGCGCGCGAGCGTGTGACGTTCTGTGTTGTGTGTAATCACCCACTGCTGCATTTTATTTCATCATACAAAGGCATTGTGATGATACGTGCATGTAATATTAAGCACACAACACAACACCACACACACAACCACACACACACACACACCACACACACACACACACACACATACGCACACGCACAACAACCACGCACACCCCACACACACACACTCTCTCTGAATCCATCAATCTCATTATACCCACAGTCAACCCCACACAGCCCAAAGCCTTGTCTGCAAACCCCCTCCCATTTCATCAGTGTCCGAGACTTTCCGCGCTGCACGTGCCCTCAGTCCACAAAGCCGCCGAGACCAGGACAGAAAATGACGTCAGCCTGCAGCCACAGACAGAAAATGACGTCAGCCTGCAGCCACAAAAAACAGAAAACGACGTCATCTGCAGTCTCAGACAGCAAAAGACAGCCTGCAACCACAGACAGAAAATTAGGACAACCACAGACAGAGAATGACGTCAGCCTGCAACCACAGACAGAAAATGACGCATCCTGCAGCCACAAACAGAAAAAAAGACATCAGCCTGCAGCCGGCGCCACAGACAGCAAAAGCCAGCCTGCAGCCAATGACCTAAAATGACGCCAGCCTACAGCCAACAGACAGAAAATGAGGACAACCACCAGACAATGAGAATGACGTCACGCTGCAGCACACATAACAGAGAATTTTATTTATATTTTTATTCATTTATTTATTCTTTTATATCGAAGATAATGGAATAAGCACTCATGTGCTTTTTTCATCCAGTCCCCGTGTGTAAGCAGTTTTGTAAATACTATCATCTGTTCCCACCGGCACACAATGGCCTACTCTTACGAAAGCGGAACAGGATTTAACGTGTGCGCAAGATGTTCTGCGTGCGTTCGCACACGGGGCCTCGGCTTACAGTCTCATCCGAAAGACTTTTGGGGAGAGTGGAGTCAGCACTGATGTTAACTCTGGGGGAAAAATCCCCTGGAATGATGACATCCTTAAAGCATAGCCAGAGAGAAAAGGGCAGAGGGCGAGAAGCCATGACAGGGGAGACAATGTGCAGATCTACAGGCAACACATCAGCTGTGATTACAACTTTCTCTCCAAACCAGAAAGGGAAAAACAAGGTAACTTTGTCATGTCATTCGAGAACATTTACTGTTCACCGTAGTTCTGAACCAGTTTGTATCCTTAATGTCGTTGAATTAGCGTTCAGTTTTCTTAATTATAATACACCTTTTGTTTAAAATTGATTTGACATTTCTGGTGCAGAATACCCCGCTTTTAAAAGAACACCCCCCCCCAAAAAAAAAAAATCACACACCACCACCTACAACAGCAACAACAACAACACAAACAACAACAACAAAACCAAGTTTGGTTACTTGACGTTGTGGTGTTATACGTCAGAAATGTCACTTATCGATTCATTCTTAATCCGATTTTCATCGAAGTTCATCTGTTTTCTAAGTTTCTTATTTCTGTTCTACAATCTTTCTGCGGAACAGTGTCATGCATAAGAATAGAGTCTCTCTGTCTCTGTCTCTTCTGTCTCTCTCTCTCTCTTGTCTCTCTCTCTCTGTCTTCTCTTCTGTCTCTCTCTCTCTCTTCTTCTCTCTCTCTCTCTCTCTCTCCTCTTCTCTCTCTCCTCTCTTCTCTCTCTCTCTCTCTCTTTTTCTCATTCAATTGAATGGCAATTTGAGTGATTGATTTCATTGCTATCTGACATATATCTTGTTTATTAATTCGTTGGTTGATTCATGTTTGTTTTACTTTCCATGATGGCCTGGTGTAAGAACTTTGACTTATCCAGTTACTCAATAAAGTATTCAAGTTCGAGTTCGAGTTTCGAGTCCGTGTTTTCTCTCTCTCTCTCTCTCTTCTCTCCTCTCTCTCTCCTTCTATCTCTCTCTCTTCTCTTCTCTTCTCTCTCTCTCTCTCTCTCTCTCTCTCTCTCTCTCTCTCTCTCTCTCTCTCTCTCTCTGTATTACTTACAGGGTAGGGTGCATGCCTTTCATAAAATTTCACATAGATCTGTTATTTATTCTGATACATCATAACAATAATCAGGATTTGCACTCAACATCCCTTGATTTGCACAGAGAGAAAAAAAGAACGTGGTTTTATTTAGATGTATTACTATACTGAAAAATAATGTCATCGCCTGTCTAAGACACTACTACTGAAGTTTCTAAAACAAAGTCATCGCCTGTCTAAGACACCAATACTGAAGTTTCTAAACAAAGTCATTCCCTGTCTAAGACACCAATACTGAAGTTTCTAACAAAGTCATTCCCTGTCTAAGACACTACTACTGAAGTTTCCAAACAATATCATGGCCTGTCTAAGATTAGACACTAACACCAAAGTCTCAAAACAAAGTTATCACCTGTCATTGCCTGTTATCACCCCCCCTTTTTAAATCTATGTTTTTATCTTAGCTATATTCCCTGATCAGGACAGGGGTTGTATGAAAAACGTATGTAACATTTACTCTGTAACCTTTGAAAAATAAAGGTTATTCATTCATTCATTCATTCATTCATTCATTCATTCATTCATTCATTCATTCATTCATTCATTCTAAGACACTAATACTGAAGTCTTTCTCCGTAAGCTCACGTGTCTTCATAGCAGGAAATGATTTCACCCACGGTTGACGGGCCAAAAAAAAAAAAAGACCAAAGCAAAAGGTTGTACCGGTGCTAAAAGGTTAAAAGTTCCAGACGCATGCAAGACATAAACTGTGACAGCCCATGATATTTTTTATGTTGCCATTTGTTCCTGTGTGAGAAAGGCAGAGCAAAAGCAAGTGTAGCACACTGAGTCAGACGACAGCGCGGAAGTGTTGTGTCTTTGGAGAAGTTTTCATTGCAGATCACTATGTGTCAAAAAAAACAAAACAAAACAAACCCGTGATAACTATTGTACTGTGTTTTGCTGAAGTGACGAGTAGAGAGAGAGAGAGAGAGAGAGAGAGAGAGAGAGAGAGAGAGAGAGAGAGAGAAGAGAGAGAGAGAGAGAGAGAGAGAGAGAGAGAGAGAGAGAGAGAGAGAAGAGAGAGAGAGAGAGAGAGAGAGAGAAGAGAGCAGACAGACAGACGACAGACAGACAGACAGACAGACAGACAGACAGACAGACAGACAGACAGACAGACAGACAGACAGACAGAGAAGACAGACAGACACAGACAGACAGACAGACAGACAGACAGACAGACAGAATAAAAGAGACAAAGACGGAAAGTTGATGACGATGACGACGGCGGCGACGACGACGATGACGATGACGATGACGATGATGATGATGATGATGATGACGATGATTTTTGTTCCAAGGGTAACAAATATGTATTGAGAGAGAGAGAGAGAGAGAGTGAGAGAGAGAGAAGAGAGAGAGAGAGAGAGAGAGAGAGAGAGAGAGAGAGAGAGAGAGAGAGAGAGAGAGAGAGAGAGAGAGAGAGAGAGACAGACAGACAGACAGACAGACAGACAGACAGACAGACAGACAGACAGACAGACAGACACACACACACACACACACACACACACACACACACACACACACCCGCACACACACACACACACACACACACACACACACACACACACACACACACACACACACAAACTCACACACGGACACGCACACACACAGAAAGAGAGCGAGAGAGAGAGGGGGGTGGAGGTGGAGAGAGAGAGTTATTAGACTGAAAGACAGAGACAGAAAAAAGCACTGAAGTAGCATCAACTTTTCTAGAAGTTTGGTGTTCAAGGCAAAGTGTTACTGTACAGTACAGCAAGTAGTGTTTCTTCAATTACAACAGAACGTCTAGCATGAACTGGCTGTTTGTTATCTTAACAGAAGCGTGTGTCTTGTCATGAAATGTGCTACATTGTCTTTTCGTATTGCAACAAATGTACACCATTTCCTAAACTAGATTTTTTTTAAAAGGTAAAGGTAAAGGTAGGGGAGCGAGGCATCAGAGACCTCAGCTCCTCTAGGGGGCAGCATGTTGAGGGCGGCGCCCATCTCCTCTCCTTTGCTGCTTTACCTTCCCTGACCCTAAAGAGGGAAGGTACCCATTTACAGCTGGGTGAACTGGGGGACTGTACTGAAACTCTAGGCGCGCAAAAGGACACCCACTCAGTTGGTATCTGAGCTCGATGGTGCTTAACCTTAGCTAAGGGGAAAGCGAGCGCTCTGACCACTGAGCTATCCCATCCCCTAAACAGGAAAATAATGTAAGATGTTTAACTGCAGCGAAGAAGGAAAAAAATTATGATAGTTAAAACTGCTTGACATGGAACAGAATGTAGACATTGCTATTTCGTAGGAACAAGACGTGCCAGAGTCGTTGACATGTAGTGGGTAAG
Source organism: Stramonita haemastoma (assembly GCA_030674155.1). Lineage (NCBI taxonomy): Eukaryota > Metazoa > Mollusca > Gastropoda > Neogastropoda > Muricidae > Stramonita > Stramonita haemastoma. The sequence goes on from CM060331.1 coordinate 57,219,321, forward strand.
GTAACTGGTAAAGGTGTCCCTTATTAACCTATGTGGTCATAGGGGAGCAAGCCATCAGAGACCTCAGCTTCTTTAGGTGCCCGCATATTGAGGGCGGCGCCCATCGCCTCTCCCTCGCTGCTGTACCTTCCCTGACCCTAAAGAGGGCAGGTACCCATGTAGTGTACAGATGTTTTAGCTACCTGCAACAGAGAATCCCAATACTTCAGACAACAGGCAAAGAGAAAAGGTGATAGTTAAAAAAACAAACCCAAAAGGTTGAAACCTTTAGGCACCTGCAAAATCTTCAGTCTTTTCTGAGCCCCAGATAAAAGAAAGAAAGAAAGACAAATTGGACAGAGAAGAAAGAACTATAGGAAAATAAAGAGAAAGAAAGAAAAACAAAAGAAGAAGAACGAGAAAAACACAGAGGCAGGAAAGAAGACAGAAAGAAAGAGAAAAAGCCAGGAAAAGAAAGAAAGACACAAACAAAAGAAAGAAAGAAAGAAAACAACAACAAAAAACAAGAAGAAAGAAAATACAGATAGAAAGGAAAGAAGACAGAAAGAATAAGAAAGAAACTAAACAACAAAAAAGCCAGGAAAAGAAAGAAAGAAAGAAAGAAACGAACAAAGACAGACAGATAGAGAAGAGAAAAGAAAGAAAGAAAGTAAAGAAAGAAAAAAAAAGACAGAAAGAAAGAAAGAAAAGAAAGAGAGGAAGGAAGAGAGAAAGAAAAAAATGAGAAAAAACCTGACCGCTGCAATTTTTCTTTTTTTACTTGACTATACTTGACAAAAGATTTTAAATCAAACCCCACCCCCCAACCCCCAATTTCAGCTGATGGGGACGAACACGCGTAGATGTATTGTGTTGTCAGAAACACCAAACTGATGGTGAACATCACCTTTCTTCTTCAAGTCCTCCTGGAGAGAGACAGACCCTGCTGGGTCACTTTGTCCAGGACAATATGACCTTACACCTTCTGGGCAATGCCCCCACAAGTCCTCCAGAATTCAGGGGGGAGGGGAGGGAAGTCATCCATGGCCTGGTTATTTCCCTTCGGAGCTGTCACGGGCTATCTCAGTCGGAAGTAAATTCCACTTCTTAGAAAGTTCGTGATATTTTTTTTTCTTTGTTTTTTGTCGTTTTCCTTGTTCATATCTTTTTTATCTTCTTTCTTTTGTTTCTTTCTGGTTTTTTTTTTGTTCGTTTGTTCATTCCTTTCTTTATTTTTTCTGTCTTTCTTTCTTGCCTTTTCTATATGTCCGTCCGTCCGTCTGTCTGTCTGTCTGTCTGTCTGTCTCTCTATCTCTCTCGCTCTCTCTCTTTTTTTTCTCTCTCTCTCCCGTTTACCAAAATATTATGATTTATATGACTTATTTTTTGAGAGATGGTGGTGGGATGATGTTTTTCAATTGCTCAACTGGTTACGTGTTCTTGTTTGCTACTTCCTTATTTGCGTCTTTTTATCATAACTGTCATTTGATTATGTTATTTCAGTTCTCTGTGTGCGTGCTGTTTGTTATTTTCCTATTGTCTTTCTGTCCTCATTTCTGGTCTTTTCGTTTGTTACTGTAGATGTTGTCCCTTGTTTTTGCTGTTTTGTTTTATTATTGCTGTTTTCGTTTAGTTAGAGGTTGTTTTTATCTTGATGTTATCCCTGATAAGGGTGGGGACTATATTAAAAAAAAAAACCACCCATATGAGTGCTTATTCATTATCCTCGAAATAAAAGAATTAAAATTTGATTTGAAATGAACTAAGTATCTCCCCTCTCCCCCTCTCTCTCATAGCTTCTACATACATACCCAAATTACCATCCCTTTCCCTCCCTTTTTGCCCCCATCCCTCCCTAACAAACCATAACAAACAACACACGAACAAAACATTTCTAAAGAACCACCACCACAACAAAACCAAACATTCCTAGAAGACAAACACAAACCAAAACCAAGCAACACCATGAACACAGAAGGAAATCCAAAGATGACCATTTTTATCAGCTATGGACTGCAGAATGCAAAACGCGTGTCATGACATGTCAGCTTCATTAGGGGCGGAAGCACACAGAGGACAGTGCAGAGTAGAGTGGTGTCGGCATACCTCCTTCCATTTGATTGGTCCATAGCTTCGGCTGTTCCATTGGTCAGCCCCTTAGCTGTGACCTGGCAGTGCACCACTCACGGGATATGGGATTAAACGGCTGTGAATCTGTTGGACATTTCCCTCACGTGTTGCTCTGAATATATTGGGCATTTCCCTCACTTGAAACTATGAATATGT
>CM060331.1:57229085-57236585 GCA_030674155.1 Stramonita haemastoma
ATAACAAACCAGCATGCACACAGGTGTCGTGTTTAGACACCATCCCTGAAGAAAAATCGGGGAGTTGGAGTTAGGGATCTTTGCGCCTGGTGGCAGCATGATCTGTGGCTCTGTAGGTCAAATGCAAGCGCTTTGATTTGTCTTTACAAGAGATAGCGCTATACAAATTCCATGTATTATTATTATTATGAGAGAGAGAGAGAGAGAGAGAGAGAGAGAGAGAGAGAGAGAGAGACAGACAGACAGACAGACAGACAGACAGACAAACAGACAGACAGACAGACAGACAGACAGACAGAGACAGAGAGACAGAGAGAGTCTCTTGTCCCAACCGACTGAAAAGATTATGCTGCAGTAGCTTCGGCAGCTGCGTTGTTACGGGTTGCGGAGGGGGGGGGGGGAGGGGACAGCCTTGTAGTCAGAACATTGCGCTCACAATTTTGACGACCCGGGTTCAATTCCCGTTCGAGGAGATTTTCCCCTGGAGTTAACATCAGTGCTGACTCCACTCTCCACAAAAGTCCTTCAGAGGAGACTATAAACTGAGGCCCCGTGTGCGAACGCACGCAGAACACGCAGGGCCTCGGTTTACTTTTTGGAGAGAGTGGAGTTAGCACTGATGTTAACTTCAGGGAAAAAAATCCCCTCGAACGGGAATCGAACCCAGGTCATCAAATTGCGAGCGCAATGTTCTGACCACTAGGCTATCCCGTCCTCCCCTATCTGTTTACCCTGTGCACCTTTCGACCCTGTGTGCAGCAGTTTGTCCTTTGTGGACTGACAGGGTGAAACGGACATGTCTAAAGAGCCCGTCTGAACTGCAAGGTTGGAAACAACTCTGACCTCTGCTTTAGAGGGGAGCTGGAGATGGACTGGGAGTAAGGTGGTGGTGGTGGTGGTGGCGGGAGATTATAGGCAAGGGTTTAGTGTGGAGGATGGGATGGGAAAAGTGTCACTATGGTGTTGTTTGTTCTCCCCGGATACATGGGGGAGGGAAAGGTAGTTCAGATATTCTGATATTTTGGATTCCCTTTACCGATGTTGTTCATGGACTGTAACCCAAATATATTACCATTCTGATGTACTTAAGTCTTGGTTATCAATGAATGACATTTTGTTAAGAAACAGAACAATGCCAGTCTCATCAATGACGTCACCCCACACACAGATACAGCCACAGACCTGTCCACAAACTAGCCTCCCTTTCATCAGTGACCAATTCTCTCCCCTGCAGCACGTGCCTTCAGGACACAAAGACAGGATGAACCCAAGGCAAGAAATCCCATTCACAGGAGGACAGGCTGAAGAAAAAGGACAGAGGAAATTAGCTGCAGTAAAGAAGATTGCTCCAAGTCCTCATAAGCTTTTATTACTGGACGTTTTTTTTCTCCAAAGCAGAGGAAAAGTCCACACTTGTTCTGAAGTTGTTTTTCCACCCTGGGGATACCAGGGGTTTGTCAGTGTAAACAAAATCCTTCGGTTCAGGAAATGTTGTGCTTTGAATTCCTTCTTTTATTTTTTATCTCTTCATTTCTGCCTTGATCCTTTCTTCTGTGACCTCCTTCTCTGTTTTCTTGTTCCATTCTCCTGCCCTTTGCTCCCAGGAGTTACTTAAAAGATAACAATTCTCTCCCATGCTGAAGTCCCACGCAACGCATTTTCGCTCATATGGCAGACAACAATAATTGCTGTCTGAGCGTTCCAGGAAGAAAACCGGTTTGAAGTGTGATTCATGTCTGTTTGTTGAGCAATAAGATCACCTGTCCACGGCCTTCGTTAATTAAAAAGAAATAGGCAGCAGGTGCGCGCATCCTTGTGTGATGACTGGGTTTTATTCACTCCACAACTCATGAAGATGACTGAATTTGGTCCTGTTGTTAACTAGCACATGGGTAACAATTAAAAACAGCCCAAGAAGCGCACGCACACACACACACACACACACACACACACACACACACACACACACACACACACACACACACACACACACACACACACGAAGAGAGAGAGAGAGAGAGAGAGAGGAGAGAGAGAGAGAGAGAGAGAGAGAGAGAGAGAGAGAGAGAGAGAGAGAGAGAGAGAGAGAGTCCGCAGTCAACATAAATGAAATACTATTATTTAAAAACCAACTTTTATGCCTGCTTACATACACATATTATGTACAACAAAAGTAAAGCTATGGTAATGCTGTCCATAAAAGTAGTTTAAAGGATCTCTCAACTTTCCTCAAATAGTTCCACTATCCATCCCTCTCCCTTTTCCTCCACAAATCCCTCTGGCTTTTTTGTCCACACTCCAGGTCAAACAGCTGTGTGCTGGCAGCAGGTTCAGCAGCTGGCAACATGCCAGGCTGTGCTGTTCCAACAGCTTTGCTGTACCACACAGCCAGAGGTCTCAGTCTCACAAAGTGTAGAGCTGCTACACACAGACAGCCACGAGCATTACTACGCATTTCCTCCTCCTGCTTTTCATTAGTCACCGAGTCTCTCCATCCTGCACTTGCCTTCAGGACACAAAGACACTGAACCCAGGGCAGAAAAGGACAACACCCCAGAGGACAGATGTGAAGAAGGCAGAGAGAATGGAGGGGGACAGTGAAGAAGAGATGGACAGCTTCAAGCAGGGAGGAACTGTGCTCACATCCCTCTTTTCCATAGGGGGAGGAGAGCCACAATGGCTGTGAAATGCTCTCTCTCTACCATTCATGGCTCTAAACCTTAACTACGGCACTTCTTCCCAGCACAGATCAAAGGACCAGGCTGATTGAGAAGACTGTAGGCTGTCTAGGTAGGCCAGAAGGCATCCTGCAGGCTACAGCCTGCTGTTAAGGGTTCACTGTTTGCTGTGAGATGAAGCAGGGGCCTCCCTGTGGCGCTTTGAAGAGGCTTTCTCTCTGGAGCCAATGAGACATGTCTGAACTTGTTCATGTTGATAAATTGCGTTTGGCACAACAGACTGAGATGCATGCTCTCTCTGTCTCTGTCTCTCTCTGTCTCTCTCTGTCTCTCTCTCTCTCACACACACATCCTGTTCCACTGTTCGTAATATTAGGCCATTGTGTGCCGGTCAGATCAGATGACAAGATTTACAAAACTGTATACACATGGGGACTGGATGTAAAAAAAGCACATGATTTCTTATTCCATTATCCACGATGTAAAAGAATAAACAAATCAAATAAAGGAATAAATAAACACACACACAATAACAATAACAATGACAAAAGAGAGAGAGAGAGAGAGAGAGAGAGAGAGAGAGAGGAGAGAGAGAGAGAGAGAGAGAGAGGAGAGAGGAGAGAGAGAGAGAGAGAGAGAGAGAGAGAGAGGAGAGAGAGATTGAGATAGACAGACAGACGGACAGAGACAGAGACAGAGAGAGAGAGATAGAAACAGACAGACAGACAGACAGACAGACAGGCAGACAGATAGACAGAGGGGGTCCCTTTTAAAAATAGTTATACTAAGGACGGGGCAGAATGGTTCAGACATTCCCCTGCCTAATCTGTACACCTTCAGGTTCTGGAGTCCATTCTCCGCCTTGCCATCTCTTCTCTGTTGGACCAGAAAATCAAACTGAATGTCAAGTCTTTCGAAGGAGACTCTCAACCAGTCAGACCCCTGTGCATGTGGACTTATGGGGGACGGGGTAGCCTAGTGGTCACAACATTGCACTCAGAATTTGACGACCCGGTTTCGATTCCCGGTCGAGAGGATTTTTCCTCTGGAGTTAACATCAGTGCTGACTCCACTCACCCAAAAGTCCTTCGGATGAGGCTTTAAACCGAGGCCCCGTGTGCGAACTCACGCATAACATCTTGCGCACACGTTAAATCCTGTTCCGCTTTTCGTAAGAGTAGGCCATCGTGTGCCGGTGGGAACAGATGATTTTACAGGACTTCATGCACACGGGGACTGGATGTAAAAAAGCATATGATTGCTTGTTCCATTATCCTCGATATAAAAGAATAAAAAGAATAAAGTAAATACCCCCTGTGCATGTGGACTTATGCATGTCAAAAGAACCCATGACTGATGAAAAGTGGACAGAAGAAGAAGGCACCTTCTGACTAGCCAGGACAAATGATGGGTGGGTTCAGTTCCTAACAGTGTCCCCGAAGTTGGGTTGTGGCTGTCGTAGTTGTTTAAAAAAACAACAACAACGGTCTCATGAATTTTTATCCAAAAATCTTCAGTATTGCGTGACCCTTTGAGAGCTCTAGCCTAGAACCAAAATCAAGGTGTTGTCAATCAGATGAAACTACCCCTTTTTGCTTTTAATTGTGAATATGTAAATTAAGAAAAAAAACTAGCAGGCACACAGGTATCGTGTTTAGACACCGTCCTTGAGGAAACATCGGGGAGTTGGTGCTAGTCTTTCGGATGAGACGATAAACCGAGGTTCCGTGTGTTCTACGTCACTGTTTAGCGCACGTAAAAAAAACCCACGGCAACAAGGGGGTTGGCCCTGGCAAAATTCTGTAGAAAAAAGCCACTCTGATAGGGAAACAAATACATTTGCATGCAGGAAAAAGAAAAAAAATGGGTAGGAACTGCACTTGTGGCGACGCGCTCTCCCCGGGGAGAGCAGCCCGAGTTTCACGCAGAGAAATCTGCTGTGACATAAAGTGGTGCAAAATACAAAATACAAAATCACAACCTTCTCTTCGAACAAAAACAAGTTCTAAAGTTTAGGGTATTTTGTTTGGTTTTTTGCTCGGACAAAAAGGCATATTGTTAATTACATTTATGACGAAGTGTTTTACTCAATAGCTTATGATAGGTGTTTGAACTGGACTGTGTCATTTGACAGTAAACAAACATTTAAGAGAGTGAGAGAGAGAGAGAGAGAGAGAGAGGAGAGAGAGAGAGAGAGAGAGAGAGAGAGAGAGAGAGAGAGAGAGAGAGAGAGACAGAGACAGAGACAGAGACAGAGACAGACAGACAGACAGAGACAGATAGAGACAGACAGAGACAGACAGAGACAGAGACAGACAGACAGACAGAGACAGATAGAGAGAGGAGAAGGAAGGGTGGAGAGGAGAAGAGAGAGTTAGAGAGAGAGATGGGGGGCGAGGAGGAGAGAGAGAGAGAGAGAGAGAGAGAGAGAGAGAGAGAGAGAGAGAGAGAGAGAGAGACAGACAGACAGAGACAGAGACAGAGACAGAGAGACAGACAGACAGACAGACAGACAGACAGACAGACAGACAGAGACACAGAGACACAGAGTGAGACAGAGAGAGAGAGAGAGAGAGAGACAGAGACAGAGAGAGACAGAGAGAGAGAGAGAGAGAGAGAGGAGAGAGAGAGAGAGAGAGAGAGAGAGAGAGAGAGAGAGAGAGAGAGAGAGAGAGAGAGAGAGAGAGAGGAGAGAGAGAGAGAGAGAGAGTGTACACTCTCAACATAAGAAGTCTTTATTTCACGAAATGAACTTCATATTTTTAAATGTGCATTTAAGAGGATAGACTAAAGGAGCACCATTCTATTGCAAAAGAAGCACACAAAAAAACTGGCACAGTATTTGATTTGTCAACTGAGATGTCAGTCATCATGTCGATTACTTAATATTGATTTTTAATGCATATAACCAGTGTAAAGAAAAACAAAACATTACATGCTTTCATTATAACCACACACACTCCTTCAGTCCCCTCTCTCTTTAAGTGCACCAGTGGAATAATTCTTCTTTCTGGATGCAGGATGTCAAACACTGTAACCCTGACAGCAGAGTATGGCAGTGGCAACAATTTTGGCTTATTTTCTCATTCTTCAGCTAAAGCTCAGATGTTCACCAATGCTGAAATTTTGCGTATGTGCCATTTTTCTTTCTGTTTTTTTGCTCACTATGTAGGTATCCGTATTTCTACTTTGGGGGATGAATACTTGGTATGTGTTTGTGTTTTCATAACCCTCCAACGTTGACATGAGGCACAGGATGTTGAATGTGGACAATTGATCCTTTTCAAAGTGATGTTGCTCTCCAGGAGAGCCAATACCTGTGTTGAACTATTTGTAACAGTATGCAGGTGGTCCTAAGGGCTGGGACACAGCTCCACTCACTTCATTCCTGACCAAGTCTCTCCATGCTGCACGTGCTTTCAGAACGCAGATACTTTTTTTTTCAAAATAAACCTTTTAATCATTTCTCCAAAAGAGCATAACCAGAAAAAAGCACGAAACCAATTAAAACAGCAACACTAAAATAAAAACAACAACCCAAAACAACCAAACCAAATGGAACCTGCTTATCATCATCATGCAGCATCGTACTTAGCAAAAGACAAAGACACACAAGCATTAAACACAGGAGTGGAAAGTAAAGCCTCCGAAAAGGACAGACACTAAAAGGAAGAGAAAAGCCATGCCAGCAGAGAAAAAGTGAACAGCTGCGGGCACTGAAAAACTGTAATCACAGCCCTCTCCTCCCAGCAGAGAGAAACACAATGGCTGCAGAGAGGAGGGCTCCAGACATTCTTCAACGTAAACCCTCATTACTCCCCTCTTTACCATCACAGAGAAAGAGATTGCAGTTGTTCGATTGTTCTACAGTTTTTAGTTCTTTGAGCAGAGCAGCAAGACAGTTCATTTTTGTGTGTGTTAAAAGTGAGACAAAGCAGGTGCATCCCTTGTGTCTTTGATGAAGGTTTTACTTCAGAAGCAGCGGGAGATGTCTGAACTGCATCAGCTTGTCAATGGGCATTTAGAACACAGCAGCAACAACAGAAAACAGGAGAGACACATGAATGAAACACACACACACACACACACACACACACACACACACACAGAGAGAGAGAGAGAGAGAGAGAGAGAGAGAGAGGAGAGAGAGGAGAGAGAGAAGAGAGAGAGAGAGAGAGAGGAGAGAGAGAGAGAGAGAGAGAGAGAGAGAGAGAGAGAGAGAGAGAGAGAGAGAGAGAGAGAGAGAGGCAAGGCAAGGCAAGGCAAAGTATTTTATTCGAGGATAATAGATAAGCACTCGTGTGCTTTTTTACATCCAGTCCCCGCCCTTTTCAGGGATACATCAAGATGAAAAGATACTAAACAATAAAATTTTACGCAGTACCAAGCAACACACAAGAATAAGGACATTATATATGATAAGGTAATAAAAATGCACTCGATCAGAAGACAAAATCAGAAGTCACAATAAAAAGATTTTGATTATGGAAGAATAGAAAAGTGTTAATAGGTAAAGAGCAAACAAGAGAACAAGATGAAATAAACAACTGGAAACATCAATCCACCACCATCTGTCAAAAGTTATACATGTGATATAACTCATACATTTGGATAAACGGGGGGAAACTTTTTTTTAACTAATATTGGAGGGGGGAGAGATACTGCCAATAAAAATATAAATAAAATCAACAATTATAATGATCCAAATACCAAAAGTAAGGAACCATACCAAGCATCAAACAACAGGCAAGAATTAACACAGAGATACAATATTACGGTAATGTTATAAAAGTCACTGATTCAGAAAGGAAAATGAGAAGTA
>CM060331.1:57241585-57254085 GCA_030674155.1 Stramonita haemastoma
GAGACAGAGACAGAGAGAGACAGAGAGAGACAGAGAGAGAAACAGAGAGAGACAGAGAGACAGAGACAGAGACAGAGACAGAAAGACAGACAGAGACAGAGCAGCGAGACAGACAGCAGACAGACAGAGACAGAAGACAGAGAGACAGAGACAGACAGACATACAGGCAAACAGGGCAGACTAGCACACACACACACACACACACACACACACACACACACACACACACACACAACACACACACACACACACACACACACACACAACACACAAATACACACACACACACCACACACACACACACACACACACACACACACACACACACACACACACACACACACACACACACACACACACACACAGAGCTGTTCGAGAAACAGAACAAAGAGAGAAAAGTGTCTGAAGCAGACATTATGGAAGGCAACAGGATGGACAGATGAGCACAAGTCTCTTCACCATAGATCTTCAGTGCTTCAGATTCAGTCCATACGCACTGTTGTCTTTGATATTTATTCTTTTATTTTTATTATTCTTTTATATCGAGGATAACGGAACAAGCACTCGTGTTTTTTTGTGTTTTTTTACACCCAGTCCCCTTGTGTATGCAGTTTTGTCAATCTTGTCATCTGTTCCCACCGGCACACGATGGCCTACTCTTACGATAAGTGGACCAGGTTTTAACGTGTGCGCAAGATGTTCTGAGCATGATTTTGATATAGAATAAGGTGGTCGTGAGACCGACTTTTTTATTTATTCTTTTAAAAAAAAAATTACAAGCAATGGTCATTTTTTAATTGTTCAAACTGTGTTGACCATTTGGCAAGTTGTGATCACTTGCCATTTTGAAATGTCTGCAATGACTTTAAATGACACCACCCAAACTAGTCCTTCCCCCCCCCCTTTTGTTTGCCACCACAACCACCACCATACCCCCCCCCCCCTTCTGTATTTCCTCCTGGCTCTCTGCTTTCTTTTTTTTGTAACTTCACCAGTCTGTCTTTCTCACCACACCACATCAAACAGGTTTGCCCTAAAAGTGGTTTTATTGGGGGGTGGGGGGTGGGCGGGAGAGGGGTGGTGTGGGTGGGGGGGACAAATTAAGGCTTTTCAGCTAAGATTACATGGCCTTTGGGGAAGGCAGACATGCGATTCTCATTAAATGTAGCGGCACGTTAATGGCCCAAAGCACTGTCGTCTGTCTTCCCTCATCCATCCATTATTAACCACAGTCTTCCGCATTGCAACGTGCCTTCGAGACACAGTGGAAAGGAATCAGGACAGAGAAAAACAAGACACCTTAGAACTACAGGCTGGAAGAAGGCAGGGGACAGCAAGGACAGCTAGCAGAAAAGAGAGGGAAAGTACCAGGTCAGGACAGCAAAGAAGAGAAGAGAGGGAATGTACCAGGTCAGGACAGCAGAGAAGAGAAGAGAGGGAAAGTACCAGGTCAGGACAGCAGAGAAGAGAAGAGATACAAAGTACCAGGTCAGGACAGCTAGCAGAGAAGAGATACAAAGTACCAGGTCAGGACAGCTATCAGAGAAGATACAAAGTACCAGGTCAGGACAGCTAGCAGAGAAGAGATACAAAGTACCAGGTCAGGACAGCTATCAGAGAAGATACAAAGTACCAGGTCAGGACAGCTAGCAGAGAAGAGATACAAAGTACCAGGTCAGGACAGCTAGCAGAGAAGAGATACAAAGTACCAGGTCAGGACAGCTAGCAGAGAAGAGATACAAAGTACCAGGTCAGGACAGCAGAGAAGAGAAGAGATACAAAGTACCAGGTCAGGACAGCAGAGAAGAAGAGAGTACAAAGTACCAGGTCAGGACAGCTAGCAGAGAAGAGATACAAAGTACCAGGTCAGGACAGCAGAGAAGAGAAGAGATGCAAAGTACCAGGTCAGGACAGCAGAGAAGAGAGGAAAAGTACCAGGTCAGGACAGCAGAGAAGAGAGGAAAAGTACCAGGTCAGGACAGCAGAGAAGAGAGGAAAAGTACCAGGTCAGGACAGCAGAGAAGAGAGGAAAAGTACCAGGTCAGGACAGCAGAGAAGAGAAGAGATACAAAGTACCAGGTCAGGACAGCAGAGAAGACAGAAAAGTACCAGGTCCTCACAGACTCAATCAACGCCAGCCCTTTTTCCAGGTCAGGAAATGTGTAGTGTTCTGAAGGGGTTTTGGTTTTACTCTTTGTTTTGCTTGTTTGTCTGGGCTTTTTTCCGAAGTGGTGAATGGTCTGGCTGCTGTCCCTTTGTTGTGTTTCTGCTTTTTCTTCTGTTTTCAGTCAACTAGATGCTTCTCAGGGAGGACAGGATAGTTCAGTGGTCAGAGCACTCACTTTTCCAAGCTAAGGTTGAGCAGCATCGTGGTTACCAACTGGATGAGTTACTGTTTGCGCGCCTTGCATGGCTTCAGTAAAGTTCTCCAGTTCATCCAGCTGTAAAAGGTACCTGCCCTCCTTAGGGTCAGGGAAAGTAAAGCAGCAAGAGAGAGGAGATAGGTGCCTCCTTCAATATGCTGGCCCCTAGAGAAGCTGAGGTCTCTGATGCCTCGTTACCTTATGACCACATAGGTTATGGGACACCTTTACCTTTATCCAGATGCATGTTGGAGAGATTGTGGGCAATTTCACACTAACGAACTCAATGGAGATTTGGATTTTTGTGTTCAGCACTGGCAGTTCAGGGGGTAAGTCAGCAAAAATACAGTGGAGAATTTTTTTTTTTATTTGACTCTGATTTTTAGGGCAGGTTTTGTATGATTCTTGCACATGAAAAAACGTTTTCTATAACGAAATATAGTAATGCACAATAAACATGTACAAGACAATGCTTTTCAATAATGGCAAACACACTAAACATATACTTCACATTGGTTTTCAATATGGTAATACACACTAAACATATTTACAAAACAATGCTTTTCAATAATTGTGGCAACACACACCAAACACACACACTTTATCACACACACACACACACACACACACCACACACACACACACACACAACACACACGTTTAATCACACATTTCACACACACACACACACACACACACACACACACACACTTATAATAACCACACAATACACACACAACACACACACACACACAACACACACACACACACACACACCACACAACACACACACACACGTTTAATCAACATTTCACACACACACACACACACAACACACACACACACACACACACACACACACACACACACACACACACACACACACTATCCCTTTCATTAGCACCCAAGTCTTTCCTTGCTGTATGTGCCTTCAGGACACAAGGCTGGCTTCACCAGGACAGGAAATGACGACACCCACAGGACAAGCTGCAAAAAATGCAACAAAAAAAAAAGAAAAAAAAAGGCCAAGAAAACAAGGGCAGGGAAGAAGAGAAGGAAAACTTCAGGCACTTAGAAACTCTAAACACAGTGCTCTCCCTTTGAATACCAAATGACCAGGAGCAATCATGGGGGCTTTGTTTGTCTGCCAGAGAGAGGAGAGAGAGAGAGAGAGAGAGGAGAGAGGAGAAGAGAGAGAGAGAGAGAGAGAGGAGAGAGAGAATACCAATGCTTGGTGTTTTTCCTTTCTTTCCCAGAGTACTGTAAGCTTGGTGCATCTCTGTGCCTCCTCTGCTGCGGTTTTCATTAAGAAATTGCTCCCCAAATTAATGTGTCATTTTACTGACCCTGCAACTACACAATGAAAATGAATGACAGGTAAATGCATGCCTCAGTGAAGCAGATGAGAGAGAGAGAGAGAGAGAGAGAGAGAGAGGAGAGAGAGAGAGAGAGAGAGAGAGAAGAGAGAGAGAGAGAGGAGAGAGAGAGAGAGAGAGAGAGAGAGAGAGAGAGAGAGAGAGACAGACAGACAGACAGAGACAGACAGACAGACAGAGACAGACAGACAGAGCGTGTGTGTTTTAAATAATATGCATCTTCTAAAGCCGGAGTATGGCTGCCTTATGGCGAGGTACTTGAAAACAGTCATACACGCGAACTTCTCATTCAGTGTGCAATTTCAATCTCACCGTGATTCCCAGGTGGGATGAGTGAGTCAGAGTGCACATTCTGGGTGACCCCCAGAGTGTTAAGCTGGGGAATGCACAACAACAAAACAACAACAAACAATAGGCAGTTTGCTATGGTTTGTAATCTGTATGATAGACAGGAAGTGATTAAGTATAGCATACACAGCTAACTCAGTACATCAGGTGGGTAGAATAAAGAGACTGCTGTCAGTGATATTTGTGATCCTTGACCATAGTGCACATTTTAGACTGTATATTTATTGAGTTTTCTACAACAGGTGTCATTAATCCATGAAAACACAAGCAGTTTATGGCTTTCTTAAGTATAGTTCAATATAATGAAAATTCCATGTATTGATTTTAAATATTCTCTTTTCCATCTACAGATGATTCAGCACAACACATCGTTCCTATCTCTTCTGAACACCTTTCTTTGCCCTGTACAGCTCAAAGATACTTCAGTCACCTCTGTTTCTCAGTGAAATCTACATGGTTTTTCAGGGGGACGGGATAGCCTTGTGGATCAGAACATTGCCATGGCAATTTGACGACCCGCATTCGATTCCTGTTCGAGGGATTTTTCCCCTGGAGTTAACATCAGTCTGACTTCACTCTCCCCAAAAGTCCTTCGGATGAGACTATAAACTGAGGCCTCATGTGCGAACGTACGCAGAACATCTTGCACACACGTGAAATCCTGTTCCGTTTTTCTTAAGAGTAGACCCATTGTGTGCCGGTGGGAACAGATGACAAGATTTACAAAACTGCACACACAGGGAAATGGATGTAAAAAAAAAAAAGCACACGAGCGCTTATTCCATTATCCTCGATATAAAAGAATAAAATAGATATAAAAGAATAAATAAATAAGTAAACAAACAAAAAAAAATAATGAATAAAAAAATAGGATAACATATATTATGTCAGTCTGATGAAGCTTTTGCAACACCCACGCAACCAAAGCTGTGGGGGTACCCCCATCTGGTTATTTGTGCCCATGCTGTCTCTCTGGTACCCCCATCTGGTTATTTGTGCCCATGCTGTCTCTCTGGTACCCCCATCTGGTTATTAGTGCCCATGCTGTCTCTCTGGTACCCCCATCTGGTTATTAGTGCCCATGCTGTCTCTCTGGTACCCCCATCTGGTTATTAGTGCCCATGCTGTCTCTCTGGTACCCCCATCTGGTTATTAGTGCCCATGCTGTCTCTCTGGTACCCCAATCTGGTTATCAGTGCCCATGCTGTCTCTCTGGTACCCCCATCTGGTTATTTGTGCCCATGCTGTCTCTCTGGTACCCCCATCTGGTTATCAGTGCCCATGCTGTCTCTCTGGTACCCCAATCTGGTTATCAGTGCCCATGCTGTCTCTCTGGTACCCCCATCTGGTTATCAGTGCCCATGCTGTCTCTCTGGTACCCCCATCTGGTTATCAGTGCCCATGCTGTCTCTCTGCTGCCCTGCCTTCAGGACACCCGCAGACGTGGACTCAGGACAGGAACTCGACTGTACTGCCTTGACAGACCAACTAAAAGAAGAAAGGAATGAAATCAGGGGCAGGACATGTGTAAAGCTTCAGGCACACATATACAACTCAATCAGACTTTTCCCTATAGACCACCAACCATCCATCCAACAAACCAACCAACCAGCCAGCCAACCAACCAGCCAGCAAACCAACCAACAAGCCAGCCAACCAACCAGCCAACAAGCCAGCCAACCAACCAACCAGCCAACCAACCAGCCAACCAACCAGCCAGCCAACCAACCAGCCAACCAACCAACCAACCAGCCAACCATCCAGCCAACCAACCAACCAACCAGCCAACCAACCAATCAACCAGCCAACCAACCAGCCAACCAACCAACTGGACTGACCCTTATGGTTGACCAGGGCGATGATACATGCAAGGACAGTAAAGTTAGTTTTTTTTATACACCGTTTTAATCTGTATATAGTTGAAGTTCTAATATGAGTTTTAAATTTGACAAGGACTGGTGACAGCCCCCATATGGCCTGTGTGGTCGGCAGGGCTGTAAACAACATGATTGGATTGAACCAACCATCCAACCAACTAGCCAACCAACCAGCCAACCAGCCAGCCAATCAACCAACGCACCAACCAACCAGCCAACAAACCAACCAACCAACCAAACAACCAGCCAACCAGTCAACCATCCAACGAACCAACGAACCAACAAACCAAACAAACAACCATCCAACCAACCAACCAATCAGCCAACAATCAACCAGCCAATCAACCAACCAACCAATCAGCCAACCAAACAACCAACCATCCAACCAATCAACCACCCATCCAATCAACTAAACAGACAAACAACCCCCTTTCCTGAATTGGTTGTAGAGTAGTTAGTTTTCATAGCTTGTTGCCGACAGGACAAGAAGTTGGGAATTCTGGTAATTAAATCGAATCAGTCCCTTGTTAGTGCCCGGGGGCCTATGTTCATTTAGCAACGTTTGACAGGGGATGTTTTGTAAACATTGCAGTGCTGCTGTAAAGCACAGGTGTTTCTTTAATTTGGAGAGAGAGAGAGAGAGAGAGAGAGAGAGAGAGAGAGAGAGAGAGAGAGAGAGAGAGAGAGAGAGAGAGAGATGAATGAATGAATGAATGAATGAATGAATAATCTTTATTTTTCAAGGGTAACAGAGTAAGTAAGCATTACATACTTTTTTTCATCCGGCCCTTGCCCTGATCAGGGAATAAAGCTAAGAAACCCCTTCCCTACCCTACATACCAGCATCACCACCAGCAGCAGTTCAACCAATATATAAAAAAAGGAAAACAGAATACATTCAACAAAACGCGTCATCCTAACTGGATACACTGATAATTATTTAAACAAAAAATAACACAGCAAAAAATATTAAAAAATAGCAAATATTCAGGACCATGAAACAGAAGGCATTACAAATCTATAATGCATGAGTGTGTGTGTGTGTGTGTGTGTGTGTGTGTGGTGTGTGGTGTGTGTGTGTGTGTGTGTGTGTGTGTGTGTGTGTGTGTGTGTGTGTGTGGTGTGTGTGTGTGTGTGTGTGTAAGCGGGAAAACAAGCAAAGTAGGCATAAAAGGGGAAAAAAAACAGATTAAAAAACAACAACAACATAGAATCCTTTAAACACAAAAAACTATATGAAAACACATTTCAATATTCAAATGGTAAGAGAGAGAGAGAGCAGCTTGTGATTATTGTCATAAATGATGTATTATGTGTTTATCGTTACATCATATGGGTTTCACAAAATTCATTGATGAAACATCCCGTTGCCCCTCCTCCCCCCTCGTCCTTCTCCCCCCCCTCCTCCCACTCAAGTATTCCCCATATTCCCATGGTGATGATGACTATGGCGATAATAACAACGATGAAGATGATAACAACGATGACAACAATGATGAAGAGGATGACAATAATGACGATGATAACAACGATGATGATGATGATAACGATGAAGATGGCAGCAACGAAGACGACCATGGTTCTTGTGATGGTGGTGGTGGTGGTTATGGTGACCAAAAGGCTATTTTCTTTGTAACTGGGATTTTTTCCCTTTTTTTAAAAATTGACTTTCCAAGCACGATTAAAAAAAATTGTTTCTTTCTGTCTTCCTTCCTTCCGCCATCTTTTCTTTCTTTCTTTCTTTCTTCCTTCCTTCTTCTTCTTTCTTTCTTTTTACAAAATGTTATTTCCTTCCCTTTGTCTGTATACTGTCTCTGTCTATAGTCTGCTTGTGTGCCGTCTGTTTTTCTCCCATTTTATTAAAGAAAAAACAATACATATTTACCGGAGACAGATACAGACGACAAACTTAATTAACACCATAGAAAACCCCCCCCCCACAACACACACACACACACACACACACACACACACACACACACACACACACACACACACACACACACACACACACAGGGACACAAACAAAATAACAGCCAGACAGAGAGGATAGAGTTGCATAAACAGAGATAGAGAAAAAGGCCAGAGACAGAGCAAAGGAAAGAGGAGAGAGAAGAGAGAGAGAGAGAGAGAGAGAGAGAGAGAGAGAGAGAGAGAGAGAGAGAGGAGAGAGAGAGAAGAGAGAGAGGAGAGAGAGGAGAGAGAGAGAAGAGAGAGAGGAGAGAGAACAGACAGACAGACAGACAGAACAGACAGACAGACAGACAGACAGACAGACAGACAGACAGACAGAGAAACGAACAGAGAGCCAAGCCAACACGTTGGTTTTTGGGATGCTCTACACGATGTTCATTTGGCAGGTGGCTGGGGGGAAGCAGTCGTCGCCATTTTGGGAGAAAAGCTAATTAACCCTCCCCTTCCGGCAAAACAGCCAGGAACGACAACTGCGGGCAGGGGCCGTCATTAGCAGGGCACAGAAAAGATGAGGGGAGGGTACGTTTTTTCTGTCCCTTTCACGGGAAGCTGGGGGGTCTTTTGGGGGGGTTTAGTTAGTTGGTTGCTTGGTTGGTTGGTTGATTGGTTGGTTGGTTGATTGGTTAGTTGGTTGGTTGGTTGGTGTTTACTAGTTAGATAATTGATTGATTGGCTGGCTGGTTTACTGGTTGGTTGGTGGTTGGCTGGTTAGTTGACTGGTTTACTAGTTGGATAGTTTGTTGATTGGTTGGCTTGTTTACTGGTTGATTTGTTAGTTGGCTGGCTGATTGGTTGGCTGATTTACTGGTTGGTTAGTTGGTTGGTTGATTGGTTGGCTGATTTACTGGTTGGTTGTTTGACTGGCTGATTTACTAGTTGGTTGGTTGGTTGTTGGCTGGCCGTTTTACTGGTTAGTTGGTTGGTTGACTGGTTGGTTGGTGGTTGGTTGATTGGTTTACTGGTTGGTTTGTTTGTTGTTTGTTTGGTAGTTTGGTTGGTTGATGGCTGGTTGGTTAATTGGTTGGTTGGTTAATTGGTTGGTTGGCTGGTTGATTAATTGGTTGGTTGGTTGGTTGGTCGGCTGGTAGGTTGGTTAATTGGTTGGTTGATTGGTTGTTTGGTTTACTGGTTCGCTGATTGGTTGGCTGGTTTACTATTTGGTTGTTTGGCTGGTTGGTTAGTTGCTTGGTTAGTTGCTTGGTTTGTGGGTTCTTTGGCTGGTTGATTGGTTGGTTGGTTGGCTGGTTTACTGGTTGGTTGGTTTATTGGTTGGTTGCATGACCAATTGGTTCTTTTTGTTTCTTTCATTTTGTTGGGTGATTGGCTGTTTAATACTGATTTTTGGTTTTAATTGGGTCGTTGGTTTGTTGCTGTTGTTTGTTGCTGTTCGTGAGCGTAGTGGTTGTGGTGGTGGTTGTGGTGGCGCTGTGTGTGTGTGCGCGTGCGTGCATGTGTGCGTGTTGCATCATTCACACTTTTAAGTAAGGTATACTTCTGGGTCTGTCTTATCTTCTGTCAGTTCCTGTCTCATTGTTTCCACAAGCTCATTTTAATATCCCCGCCACAAAGATACCCTGATTCGTTATGTCGCATCCTCAGGGTCAGAAGTCCACAGGGAGCTCATCAATATCAAATCAAAGCAAAGCAAAGCAAAATTTTATTTCCAGATGGTACATTGAGTAAGCAATAAATTTACTTTTTTTTTACATCAAACCATCTATCTTGCAAAAAAACAACCCCCCCCCTCCCCCTAAAAAGACCACTTAAACAAAACGAAATCCAATCCATAACACTCAAACCAACCAAAAACTTCAAACCGACAACTCACCCATAATGACAATGATACAATTTCACAACAGCATGATAATCACCCATCACCCACTAAGCAACAACACAACAACCATATCAATATCAGGCCAAATGAGAGAGTGAGAGAGAGCGAGTATGATAGAGAGAGATCAAATCAAATCAAATGAAATCAAATTCTTTTATTTCGAGGATGATGATTAAGCACCCTTGTGCTTTTTTACATCCAGTCCCGGGAGAGAGAGAGAGATTGAGAGAGAGAGGGGGGGGAGAGACAGAGAGACAGACAGAGACAGAGAGACAGATACAGAGAATATGAGCAAGTGCTGCAAAATTGTCATGTATGACTGTCATGTTTTGGTTTGGTTAGTATTTTTTGCTCCACCCTGAAGATCATGTCCTACGCCATCCCGTCTGTATTGTAATGGGTGGTGACGATGTAGTCATACAGAGCAATGATGTAGTCATATAGCGTGATGATGTAGTCATATAGCGTAATGATGTAGTCATATAGCGTAATGATGTAGTCATATAGCGCAATGATGTAGTCATATAGCGTAATGATGTGGTCATATAGCGTAATGATGTAGTCATATAGCGCAATGATGTAGTCATATAGCGTAATGATGTAGTCATATAGCGTAATGATGTAGTGATAATATAGCAATGATGCAGTCTTACAGAGCAATGATGTAGTGATAATATAGCAATGATGTAGTCTTACAGAGCGATGATGTAGTGATAATATAGCAATGATGTAGTCTTACAGAGCAATGATGTAGTCATACAGAGCAATGATGTAGTCATATAGAGCAATGATGTAGTCATATAGCGTAATGATGTAGTCATATAGCGTAATGATGTAGTGATAATATAGCAATGATGTAGTCTTACAAAGCAATGATGTAGTCATATAGAGCAATGATGTAGTCATTAAGCAATCATGTAGTCACATACGGCAGTGACGTTGTAATATAGCAATTGATGTAATCATATAGCGAAATGATGTAGTCATATAGCGAAATGATGTAGTCCTATAGCAATGATGTAGTCCTATAGCAATGGTGTAGTCATAATTATAGCAATAATGTAATCATATAGCAGTGATATAGTTCGAAGACAATGAATGACGAGCTACGGAAAGAACCGAAAGAACTGGACCAAATACGGAGGAGGGCAACACAGACCGCCCTGGCACAACACCTCCACAGCCTGTGAGGAATGTGACAGTCATCCCTCCAGAAGTCATCTGGCTGAAACATTGATCTTCAACAATTTTTGTTTTGGAAAGTCCTAAGGATTTTTAGTTGGTTATGTGTGATTTTGATCTCTAGTTATATTATATATATAATCTTTTTTTTAAGGGGGGGAATGTGTAACCCACCCGGAATTTTTCCCTGGAAAATGGGGACAAAATTTTATAGGGTCACCAGTAAAAAAGACACCTGTAAAACCAAAACAAGCACTCTTGTGGAGTGTAACTGAAATAGAAATGTTTTAGTTGTTTTAAGTCAACAAAAACTTGGACTGTTAATTTTTGGTTATTTTGTTTGGTCTATAAGGTATTTTTAATTTGTATTAAAATGTAGAAAATGTTTAGAAAATTTTAATAGTGAAGGAAGGCTTAGGAATCTAGACATTTCATGCAGAGTCACTTTCCTGTGAGACCTGGAAAGAGGGGACAGTCTCAACTAAGGCATGGTCATGGAAGGTTGTAGACACTCATAGTAGGTCTGTAGGCAGCGTGTGCTGTACACCATATGGTTTGGGGTTTTGATGTGCTTTTGTTAGAGAGCACGAAATACAAAGGATGAGTTAGGTTGATTTTGGGGTATTGTCTTATTGTTTTACCACCATACAATTTCTAGAGATTTTAACATCAATAAATCTTTGGAAGGGCCATTTCTGTTTTTGACCTATTTCTTTGTATGGAAGAGTCCCAACCTAAATTTCTTTTATGTACCCCCGGAAGGATAGAGAGCCTGGGTTACATATTTAAAAAAAAAAGTTATGACATTTTATTTTAACTTTATGGCAGACTCCCACAAATGGTGTGAGTTTAACTGTGGTGCAAGGGAACACACACTGAGCAATTGCAGTTTAGTTTATACCCCAGTTGAACTGTGGTGCAATGGAACATGCATGGACAATTGCAGTTTAGTTTACACCTGTGATGCAGGAAGATGCATTGAAAATTTGCAATTTAGTTTTATAGCTTTATTTTCTAACTTGATTTGTTTCCTTGGGAAGGGAGATGTAGAATAAGTGTGTTCAACCAATGACGTCACAAAAGTGTGTTCATGTAACTTCTGCATGGGCTTGTGAGATGAAGTTGCCAAATTAAACTATTGGCTCATATTCATTCTGGAGTCCTAGACTTTGATCTTGAATGGAAGGAATTCTACAGTATTCTTGTCGTTTAAATAAGAAGGACTATATTTATTTGTTAGCTTGTTTATTTGATTGTTGGTTTTGTCACCTCCTTTTCTGGTTTCCCCTACATATTTTTTGATGCCTTTTGAACTTTTTAAACTCATGTGCTTAAATACATCTTGAAAAGATACTCTGTTTGGGCGATACATGATAATGCTGCTGATGTTTTAAAATGTTTGTTTGCTGTTAGTTTCTCATGTTTTTTCCCCCTTTTCTTCATTATATTGTTTCAAAGAAAGAAAAAATTGCTGAAATGCTTTATAATTATGTTTGTGTTTCAATTTGGTTGGGCTACTCTATTCTCAACTGTGTTTTCTCAATTC
>CM060331.1:57259085-57264085 GCA_030674155.1 Stramonita haemastoma
GTCAGATGAATACCAAAAGAAATGTACATTCCCATTAACATCAGTCACATAAGCATCAATGTGAAATATCTCACATCAGAATGTCTTATGTGAAAGTCTTCTCAGAAAGACTTGCTTTCAGGGGAAAAGAGTCAGAGATTAGTTAAGGGGAATAACCTTCTCAGCTGATGACAGCCCTACTATTCAGAACACTAATCTGACAACTTGAGCACAGAGCTTTTCAGCGTTCACTTAAAGATCTCCAAAGTCAGAATGAGGCTTCCTTCATGATGGGCAAAAAGTCGCATACGCAAACTCTCCATTGCTGAACCTCATACCTCTAGCTGAGGAAGGAGAAAAAAAATCACTTCAGGAACCATAGTTGCTGTACATATATTATTTTCTTGTTTGTTTACTGTCCAGTGTATTTTCTGTGTGTGTGTGTGTGTGTGTGTGTGTGTGTGTGTGTGTGTGTGCGTTGGCGTGCTGCGTGCGTCGTGCGTGTGTGCGTGCATGTGTGCATGCATGCTGATCTGAGTGCATGTGTATGCATGTGTGTGTGTTTGTGCACATGTATACATGTGCATATGAATATGTGTGTGTCTGTTTATTTTTGCCTGTGTGTATTCAGACTAGACAGACGACAGATAGACAGTGTATTCAGACATGAGCTTGAGTAGAAAACATTCATCTTTTCATCACACTGTGCAGCTGGCCAGTTTTCCCTTCCAAGACCTGGAGCATGGCTACCAGACGTCCAACTCGGGTCGCATTTTTGATCGGCTGAAGGACGTCACATTCCTGAACCTGCGAGACAATGCCCTGCAGGATCTGAGCTCCTACAGTTTCCCTAAGTGAGTCAGTAGAGCACAACATATCATGACAAGTATTAGGGTTATGAGTTTCTCTCTTTCTCCTCCCCGCCCTTCCCAACTCAAGAGTATTTTTTATTTATGACTGTAAAGTCTAACTCACAATTACAGCCCGTGGAAATTCAGACTGCCTCATAAAACTTTGACAGCAAATGCTGCAGAAAAGTATTTTGCTGCACTCACCTTGGGCAGAGTTGGAAAGTCATTTTCTTGTTTTTTATAAGTTTAGAAATTTGTGTCAAATTAATTTAAAAGAAAATAATCATTACTGAAAATTTCTATGATCATATATGGGTAATCTCCTACAGTGCTTATTATTGTCATACTTCCAGCTTGGATTTTTTTCAGACTGCTTGATTTGCCAACTGAAGGAAGAAAATCCCCCAAACAACAACAAAAATCCTCCTTCCACTGTCCCCAACCCCCCCCCCCCCCCAACTGCTTTAGAGATGTGGGTTTGTGCAAACTTTGCTTTTTTTTTTAAAGCAGTTAATTTTGATATTGTTCAGCTTAAAGAAATGTCAGTGACTGTTAAACACTATACGAATAACCCTCCCCAAAAAAAACAAATGAAAAGAGAAAAAAAAAAAGAAAGAAAAAAACAAAAAAAAAAAGAATCAAGCAAGCCAGTAGCCACCAGCCCAATATGCATCCAACAACCAGCCCATCAACGAAAAAACTAAAAAGAAAATAAACTAAAAAAAAAAACAAGACAACTGTAATGCAGCCATCCACTGACCATACTGAGTAACCACCAACCAGCATCAACGAAATGAAGCTTAAACAGAAACAAACCTAGAAACCAAAAAGTAACAAGACAAGTGATCTCTTTATCAGCTGTGAATACCTGCCCAAGCGAGTAACACGAAGGTGATCTCTTTTTCAGCTGTGAATACCTGCACCAAGAGTAACACGATGGTGATCTCTTTTCAGCTGTGAATACCTGCACCAAGAGTAACAAGACAGTGATCTCTTTTTCAGCTGTGAATACCTGCACCAAGAGTAACACGATGGTGATCTCTTTTTCAGCTGTGAATACCTGCACCAAGAGTAACACGATGGTGATCTCTTTTTCAGCTGTGAATACCTGAACTTGGACGGCAACTACCTGGTATCTTTTAAGGTGAGAAGTTTGGGCTGCTTTTTACCTTCATTTCATGCACATCAAGATGTACACATGCTAATAGATTATTGTAAACGTACTGTCATAAGCTCATGCACACATTCACTCAAGCATGCACACACACACACCAACACACACACACACACACACACACACACACAACACACACACACACACACCACACACACACAACACACACACACACACACACCACACACACACACACACACACACACACACACACACACACACACACACACACACGCACACATAGACAGACACACACACACATGCATGCACACATGCATGTACGCACCCACACCCACAAACACACGCACGCACCACGCACGCACGACGCACGCACGCACGCACGCACGCACGCACGCACGCACGCACGCACGCACGCACGCACGCACGCACGCACGCACGCACACAACACACACACACACACACACACACACACACACACAACACAACACACCGCTGTCACTGTCTTAACTTCTCTCAGTCTGGCTTTCTTGTTCTTTGTCTGTCTCTTTCCCGACCAGTTTCTTTCTCCTTCTGTCTCTACCTCTGTGTTCTGGCTGTCTTTTTAACCTGCTGTGTGTATGTGTGTTTGTGTGTGTGCCCGTTCGTGTGTGTGTGCATGCGTGCATGTATGCATGCGAGTATGTGTGTGTGACTGAGTCCTACTTTTAAAGGCTACATTTCATTCTGCCACTTATGACTGTTGAGTGGACATGAAAAAGGATAATATATAGGCATAGTAAAATGCATGCACATTTATCAGCATGCTGTCTGTCTCTCAGCAAGAAAGGAGGCTTGATCAGCACACATGCACAGCAGTGTTTTAGTACAATGCTTGGAGGGTTTCATGTGAGAAAAACAGAAGAGGAACCCTTGCACTCTTCTTTCTTTCTGTGTGCATGCATGCATGGCTGAAGTGTGGCAAGAACATACAGCTATTTTTTTGCACAGTATGGAGATCTTCAGCACAGTCAGTAAGAGTAGAGGGGCTGGCTGTGATCCACATGATGTTTGTCTGTGTGCACAACGGCCATGAGTGGCAGGCAGTGTGACCGTGTGTCCCTGACACTTGCTAAACACTGACCCCCCTGACAGAACCTGCCCAGCCTGAAGAAGGTGCAGCACCTGACAGCAATGGACAACGACATCGCCTCCTTCATCGGCCTCACACGGCTGCAGGGTCTGCCCCTGGCAGAGCTCTTCTTGATGGGCAACCCCATCGCCTTCCAGATGGGCTACCGCCAGAGGTGGGTGCACTGCCTTTGTTGGTTTTGTCGTCTGCTTTTGTTGGTTTTGTCATCTGCTTTATTTTTGGTTTTGTCGTCTGCTTTCTTGGTTTGTCGTTTGCTTTTTATTTTGGTTTTGTCGTCTGCTTTCTTGGTTTTGTCGTTTGCTTTTTATTTTGGTTTTGTTGTCTGCTTTTTTTTGTTTTGTCGTCTGCTTTTTTTGGTTTTGTCGTCTGCTTCTTTGGTTTTGTCGTCTGCTTTCTTGGTTTTGTCGTCTGCTTTCTTGGTTTTGTCGTCTGCTTCTTTGGTTTTGTCGTCTGCTTTGGTTTTGTCGTCTGCTTTGGTTTTGTCGTCTGCTTTCTTGGTTTTGTCGTCTGCTTCTTTGGTTTTGTCGTCTGCTTTGGTTTTGTCGTCTGCTTTCTTGGTTTTGTCGTCTGCTTCTTTGGTTTTGTCGTCTGCTTTCTTGGTTTTGTCGTCTGCTTCTTTGGTTTTGTCGTCTGCTTTGGTTTTGTCGTCTGCTTTGGTTTTGTCGTCTGCTTTCTTGGTTTTGTCGTCTGCTTCTTTGGTTTTGTCGTCTGCTTCTTTGGTTTTGTCGTCTGCTTTCTTGGTTTTGTCGTCTGCTTTCTTGGTTTTGTCGTCTGCTTCTTTGGTTTTGTCGTCTGCTTTGGTTTTGTCGTCTGCTTTCTTGGTTTTGTCGTCTGCTTCTTTGGTTTTGTCGTCTGCTTTGGTTTTGTCGTCTGCTTTGGTTTTGTCGTCTGCTTTGGTTTTGTCGTCTGCTTTGGTTTTGTCGTCTGCTTCTTTGGTTTTGTCGTCTGCTTTGGTTTTGTCGTCTGCTTTGGTTTTGTCGTCTGCTTCTTTGGTTTTGTCGTCTGCTTCTTTGGTTTTGTCGTCTGCTTTCTTGGTTTTGTCGTCTGCTTTGGTTTTGTCGTCTGCTTCTTGGTTTGTCGTCTGCTTCTTTGGTTTTGGTCGTCTGCTTTCTTGGTTTTGTCGTCTGCTTTGGTTTTGTCGTCTGCTTCTTTGGTTTTGTCGTCTGCTTTTTTGGTTTTGTGTCTGCTTTTTGGTTTTGTTGTCTGCTTTTTTGGTTTCAGTTTTGCTTGGTTTTTATACTCTCTGCTTGCTTTTTTTTATCCACCTTTTTGTTTCTCTTTCTTTTTGAAAAAAAAGAAAAGAAAATAAAGTCACGGCTTCTCAAAACAGGAAAACCTGACTCTTATTAAGCTGGCAGCTGGTACTGCACCCAGTAACCAGAATTCTGCCTCAGCTCTCTGGGGCACTGCACGATCAGGGTTCAGAGTCCAACATCTCATGGTGCCCCACACAGTCCTTTTTTGTTGTCTATTAGCAACTGGGTGAATCTTTATGTGACAGGCATTTTTTTTTACCATATTCTGCAGGATTCCTGTAGTTTTTATTTTTTTTTGTTTTTTTTACAGAGGTCATACTCCAGTGAACAAACCTTCAACACTTGCTTTACCTGTTTGTGGTGACTGTTGTGCTGTGGATATTTAGTTAACTATCTAAAAACATTTTTTTTGTGAACATTGTGTCTCCCAAGAAACGAAGGGGTTAGTGTCAGCTTGTTCCTGATTTTCAGAGGCAAAGCATCTTTTATCTGTGAGGAATTGCCAGCGCAATGTTCTGACCACTAGGCTATCCTAGTGGTCAGAAGGAAGGGGAGAGAGAGAGAGAGAGAGAGAGAGAGAGAGAGAGAAGAAGAGAGAGAGAGAGAGAGAGAGAGAGAGAGAGAGAGAAATGTGTATGTGTGTGTGTGTG
>CM060331.1:57269085-57276585 GCA_030674155.1 Stramonita haemastoma
GAACAGCAGAAAGTCCATTTGTTTTATTTCTGACAAATGATGTATACAGTTAGTTGTTACCTACTATTTAAAACAGTTAAATTTGAGAAGGTGTATAGCATTTTTAACTCGTTTCAGGCTGCCTTAAAGGGTTCCACCATCTGTCAAAATTATCTTCCTTCATGCAGTACTGGGCAGAACTTAGACCTTAATAAAACTTTTGCTTTTTCTGTATTTCTTAAAAAGTTTTAAAACATAATTTATTTTCCTTCTACAAAGCTCTGCATGTGCACTTAGTTCAAGCTTCTGAAAAAAAAAACCCTCTTAAAAAAGTTTGATAAACGATGGTGTAGTACTCCAACTCTCCCCTCTTTCTCACCCCCCCCCCCCCAAACAACAACAACAACAAACAACAAAAAACCCCAACAACCCCCCCACAACCAAACGTTTTAAAACACACATGCTCACACACACACACACACACACACACACACACACACACACACACACACACACACACACACACACACACACACACACGTTTGAGTGAGATGCAGGCCTTTAAAGACAAGACATTTTCTTGTAATAATCAGTGAATCATTTGTTCTTGAATTGTCATCAGTTTGTCAGCTTCAATTCTGATGCAGACTGGCTGAAGAGTTAGGGCTGTAAAGGAGTTGGACACTGCTGATAATTACTAAGATACACAACAGGCTTTTTTTTCTTTTACTGTGTTGTATTTGGTTTTATCTGTATTTGAGCTAATCTGGATTTTATGAATGTGTTGTATGGTTTCCATTGTGTTGTGTTGTTTCACCACAATGGACATGATAGTGAGGTGACTAAACTTCCGAGTTCAGAATCATTTGTTTGAGTCTTAAAGGCTTTCAGTTCATTGATTTTATCTTAATCATTATTTTATTTCAAGCATAATGGAATAAGCATTCATGGCTTTTTTCACATCCAGTACCCATGTGCATGTAATTTTGTAAAATTTTGTCATCTCTTCCAACCAGCAAAAGTAGCCTACACTTCCAAAAAGCAGAACAGGCTTTATAATGCGAGTACAAAATGTGCTGTGTATGTTCACACATAGGACCTTGATTTATCGTCTACTTTCAGGGAAGTAGAGTCAGCACTGACGTTAACCTCAGAGGAAAAAATTCCCGTATCAAAAATAGAGATCCTTGCAAATGATATATTTGCATGAGATCAGAGAATGTCTGTCACGTATTGGGTAATATATATGGGTGGTTTGTGGAGTTAAGAGAGACAGAGTTAGTCAGCATGCCCCCTCAGCATAGTGGATTTCATAGCAGGTATGGTATGGAATGTATTGAGTATTTGCAGGCACTATCACTACTTTGAGAAACTGGAAATAAGTTTTCAAAAAGTAAAAACTGTCATGTTTGGTTTTTGTTGTTTTTGTGAATTAATCTTTTTTGTGGATATTTCACATTTGAAAGTTAAAAACTAACAGTCAACTAATTAAAAATCAGCTAGTAAATGTGTAAAAATGTTTTATCAATATTTTCAGGATACATTATTACATAAACTTCATATCATTTGTTACAATGATTTTTATTTGTTACAAAAAGTACAGTAGTAGAGGAATGAAAGTGCAGGTAACTGTTTATGATTCTTTTATTGTCATGATAAAAGACTCCCCCTCCCTTTTTGATTTATTGTAAGGCTGTACTTTGATGTCCTGTGGATTGTGATAACTGGCAATGTGATGTGAAGAAGAAAGATTTTCTTTTGCCATGTGTCAGTCTTGATGATTCCCTGTGATTGTGATAACTGGCAATGTGATGTGAAGAAGAAAGATTTTCTTTTGCCATGTGTCAATCTTGAACTTTTTTATATTAAACATTTCTTTTAAATAACTCACACCTGCTGGTCAGGTGAATTGTGTGAAATGTATAATAATCATGACAGCAATGAAAAACATAATTACACCTGTGATCATAGTTATAATTAGCACCAAAATATAATTATTTTACTCTCTTGATCTTATACATAGTTTATTGTATCGGGTTTTATCCATTATGGTTGATTTTTATGGTCCTGTTATCTAAATGAGAACAGTTATGTTTATTCAGTTTATTGGTGTGTTACTCGTATTTAACTAACAGATCTATCATTTTTTTCCAGTTTGATAACTATGTTATGTAACCATGTTTTTTGTCTTTCTAAAGAACATTTTATCAAGTTGCTATCAAGTTTCTGCTGTTTAGAAAATGGGTCATATCATTTACTATTTTCTTTTCCTTTTGGAATTTTTTTTGCATGTATAGCTTTTTGTGTATGTTAATAAATGTTAAGTGTTGTTATCATCATATAACATCTTACTTTGTTTTGCATTCCGATTGTTGATTTTTAATTTTGTTTTTTATATATTTATCTTACTGTCATTTAACTAAGTAACTAATATATATTTTTGTTCAGTTTTATCACAATCGTATCCGGGTAACATAATTGTGACACAGTCTCTTTTTCAGTTGGGACTATAAAGAACTTGCAGTAATGTAACGTTTTTTGTTTATCATTTATTTTTTATTGCAGTTAAAAAAATGGTTTTTTCTATTATATCTCACTAAACACTTCTCTGTTTTCATATGATATTTGTTTTCATTAAAAACAGTATAGTGATTTAAAAAGTTTATGTTTTGTTGTGGATACTGTGTGTTGTAATGTATGAGAGAGAGAGAGAGAGAGAGAGAGAGAGAGAGAGAGACAGAGAGACAAGAGAAGAGAGACAGAGAGAGACGAGAGAAGAGAGAGAGAAAATTTTTTTACATGATTTTTGGAACTTTTATACACACACACACACACACACACACACACACACACACACACAGACTGGCACATGAAACACATGCAAACACCCCCACACACAAAACACCCCCACACACATGCACAAACGCACACACACACGTGCGCACACACGTGCGCGTGCGCGTGCGCGCACACACACACACACACACACACACCACACACACACACACACACACACACACACAACACACACACACACACACACACACACCACAGTGATCAAACGTTGATGATAAAAACTCCTTTTCTTCTAAATCTTTCTTGCTTTCTCTAGGTTTGTTAGTTCAGCCCCTGCCCCCCCCCCCCCCCCCCCCCAACTCTCTCTCTCTCTCTCTCTCTCTCTCTCTCTCTCTCTCTCTCTCTCTCTCTCTCTCTCTCTCTCCCCTCTCTCTCTCCTCTCTCTCTCTCTTTCTTTCGTGATCAATCAAAACCATCACAAGCTGGTACATATAGGGAGCTGTCTGTGTATTTTCTGCTTGCTTCTTTCATAGGAAAGAAATAGGAACAAATTAATAGTTTGACTGCACATTTTTATCTTGATGTAATTCAGTATTGAGAACAGGTTACATAGGTCAAACACACTGTCACGTAAGTGTAAATTAAGTGCACATTTGCAATGAACATATGCATTATAATATAATTGTAAATTAACGTGTAAAGCACAGTTGCTATGAGCTTTATCAACGGAAATTGAACTGCCCAAAACTTGTGAAATCGCTGAAGAAAAAAAAAACAAAGCGGCAAAGGTGTTCCCACAATCTTACGGGCATTGGGAAATGAAGTGTCAGAGACCTCGCCTTCCCTGGGGTCAGCATGTTGAGGGCGGCGCCCTCTCCTCTGCTTTACCTTCCTGACCCTAAAGAGGACAGGCACCCATTTACAATTGGGTGAACTGGGGGACTGTACTGAAGCCAAAGCGCACCAAGTCATCCATCCTCCCGGGTAAACACGCTCAGCGCTGCCTAACCATAACTTAGGGAAAAAGCAAAATGTTAATGCTCTAACCACTGTGCTAACCTGTCCCCACTGAATAAACACATGTGCAAAACTCTAGCTCAATTTTTTCCAAACCAAAAATAAAATAAAACTGGAATCTGCAAGGAGACTTGCAAATAATTCTTTGTCAGAAAAAACAAACATAGGTATAGGCGACATGTCATGTGGAAGCACGTTACGTGGAATGTGTGTAACACCACCATTTCCAAGCCGATACTGTCTGTCTCTGCCTCTCTCGCTCTCTCTGTTTATATGCGCGCGCGTGTGAGGTGTTGTGGTGATGGTGATGTGTGGTGTTGTTGGTGGAGGTGCGTGTGTGTGTGTGTGTGTGTGTGTGTGTGTGTGTGTGTGTGTGTGTGTGTGTGTGAGAGAGAGAGAGAGAGAGAGAGAGAGAGAGAGAGAGAGAGAGAGAGAGAGAGAGAGAGGAGAGAGAGAGAGAGAGAGAGAGATTTTTCTGGCTTTTTATAGTGCTGAATGTGAGTTTGACTTGTGGATACTTACGAAGTTGAGTTTCAAATGACAGCAAGAAATTACGAAGATAGAAAAGCATAACTGCTGGGAAATCAAGTAATTATGGGAACTGATCTGATCTGCTGAAAACTGCAAATGTAAGGCTGACATGAGTTTGACTGTTGGGATTTTCGAGACACAGAAAATAAGCTTTGGCAGATGAAAATCTCAGATAAAGCAGACACATTTCGTGACTGGAAAATTACAAGAATACAGGGAATGAATGTGGCTGCAGGAAATGTATGAACACTGAGTGTGTAATGTGTTTGGGTCTTTAGAAAAGCTTAACTATAGGAACTTGAGCTGTGATGCTGAAACCCTTGGACACATAACGATAAGAGTTGGCCTCTAGAAAACGTTTGTGGTAAGAGTTTTGATGTTAGAAAATCTCAGACACTGAAATGCCACAGTTTCTGGCTGCTGGTGAACAAACAAATCACGTCTTTGAATTTTGAAAACTGAAGCATGAATACAGGGGTTTTGTTCAGTTGCTGGGAAAGTCCGACTTCATCAGTATTTTTTTTTTTTTTAACTGGTAAAGCATACTTCTATACGTTGATCAATAGAGCTGCCCTTATGCAAAGGCCATGTCATCATGTCTTGATGACCTCATACGATAACAAGGAGATAACGAAAAACAACAACAGCTTTTAGAAGGCTATCTTGGGACTGAAGTAAGTCACTCACCAATCCGTCCACGCATATAGGCACAACACTGCAAAGCACCGCACAGTTAAGACACCATACAGCACCAACACCGACCACAGCAAATTACATCAAATGATTTTGGTCAATTTTATATGGTCAGCAAGCGATGTTATTGTGTAGCACGATACCACATATCAGATGGCAACAGTAATTAAGACAAAGTTCTTTTTTCTTGTTGAACTAAAACAACTTTTTTTTCAGTTTGGTTTATCCATTATGAGGATTTGACCAAGAGAGGCCATCATCACGGGAGGTCTGGGGAACGGGGACCTACTGAAGATAGGCCTACTAATCTGCATTGCCGGAGTGACTGGAATCATCAATAATTATGGAGAATGAAGGTGATATTTTTGTGTGTGATGACTGCTTGCAGTCTTCTGTACACAACGCAATCAGGCATTGTGTCAAATGGACTGTCCAGTTTTCCAACATGATGACCTGCAAAAATAACCACACCCTGTACGTCACGCTCGAGTAAAAAAACAAACAAACAAACAAAAACACCCCCAAAACGGCCCCACAAACCCCCACCAACTTGAGCATGGCTGTATTGAGGCTGACGTCTCCACGGAAGGTCAGTCAGGATGAGAGCATCATGGGCTCTGATACAACTCTGACAATCCGCGTGATGTCACAGAAACGTCATCAGACCGGATCTACGTCACAACACTAATCACGAAGCCCATACACCGCCAATTTGGGGTCACTGAGTGTCCGTCTCCAGAAGAGGACCAGGGATTTGGGTCCTGCACAGGGGAACGAAATTCCTGTGTCCATGGACTGGAAGAGTGAAAGAGACAGTCCTCTGAGCCACAGGCTGCACATCAACACTGTACCCCCCCCACCCCCACCCTCTATCCAACCAAGGCAGACGATGCAGATTGTCAGCGAGGTCTTCTACCAGCAGTGCTGGCCAGGCCCACACATCAGGGACTCGATGTCTCTCTGCGTGGAGTGGGGCGACGGGCCGCAAGGTCTCCGGAACTCGTTGCCTTGTGTCCAAATCCATTTGTTGGCAACTGAAATGCACAGAGAACGGTATGATGAGGATGATGATGATGATGATGAGAGGAGGAGGAGAGGAGGATGACGACGACGACGACGACGACGGTGGTGGTGGTGGTGGTGGTGATGATGATGATGATGATTGATGATGATGATGATGATGGTGACGGTGATGATGATGGTGATGATGATGGTGATGATGAGATGATGATGATGATGATGATGATGATGATGATGATGATGATGATGATGAGATGAGAGACGACGACGACGACGACGATGATGATGATGACGACGATGATGATGATGATGAGAGATGATGATGATGATGATGATGATGATGATGATGATGATGATGATGATGATGATGATAATGCTGATGATAATGGCTGTATATGATGGTGACGGTAATGATAATAATGATGACGGTGGTAGTGGAGGGGATGGCGGTTGGCTGGGGCGTGGGAGGGGAGGGGAGGAGGATGTAGGTGATGTGAGGAGCCATATGATGTTATGCAGACTACTAATTTGGAAAAGAAAAAAAAACCCACTCACTCACTCACTCAAACAAAACCCCCCAAGCACATAAAAGCAGAAAAACATTAAAATGATAAAAAAGGAC
This sequence comes from Stramonita haemastoma, assembly GCA_030674155.1. Lineage (NCBI taxonomy): Eukaryota > Metazoa > Mollusca > Gastropoda > Neogastropoda > Muricidae > Stramonita > Stramonita haemastoma. The sequence goes on from CM060331.1 coordinate 57,275,744, forward strand.
AATCAGTTCTTTTTAAAATCTAAATAAAGATTTCTGTTTTGCTACCGAAGCTACATTATCAGTTTGGCATTTTGAAATTGCCAGTATCAGCAACATTTCCACTGTCCTTTTCATAATACCCTGTTGGGAAAAAAAATCGTGTACACACACGTATATGCATTTGCAAGAAAAAATACCTATGTTACCTTAGTGGCACGAAATGAGGAGACAGCAATACACACAGACTGTAGCCTACAGTATCAGGGAAATAAGGTGGTCATGAAGGCAGAAAAGGAAACAGTTAAAGAGGACAAATAAAACTCGGAGTGAAAGTCTAGAACATAATGATGACCTTCTCACTTTCCCTAGAAAAACAAAACAAAACAAACACGAAAGCGAGAATATGAAATGTGAAAGAGGTTAAAGCACACAACACTTAACACACGCACGCACGCACGCACGCACTCTCTCTCTCTCTCTCTCTCTCTCTCTCTCTCTCTCTCTCTCTCTCTCTCTCTCTCTCTCTCTCTCTCTCTCTCTCTCTCTCTCTCTCTCTCTCTCTCTCTCTCATGTTCGGGTCAATTATGGATTATGTGTTTGTTGAATACATATCTATCTCTTTTGTTTAAATAGTTACCAATGTACCCAGTAGGGACTCAGCATTTGTTGAATATATACCTATCTCCTTTAAAAAAAAAATAAAAGTAATAGGTTGAACTTATACTGTTGGTGACGGTGATTTTGTTTTTCTTTGTTTCGCTTTTGCTTTCTGTTTTTATCTCTGTTTTTTTTTGTTTAAGTGTTTTGTATTTTTTTGCTATTCCCTAATCAAGGCAAGGGCCGGATGAAAAAAAGTATATAAA
>CM060331.1:57291585-57299085 GCA_030674155.1 Stramonita haemastoma
TTGATTTGCTTGTCTCTCACATACTCAGTGGGTTGATCAGTTTTTAGGGCTGCCCTTGCACATTTATTACACATGTGACTTTTCTCTCTCTCTCAGTTGGCGTGTATCTGATAGATCTGATAACGTTTTTGTCCGTTTGTGTGTTTGTTTGTTTGTTTGTGTGTTTGTTTGTTTGTTTGTTTGTTGATTTTACCTAACTGGCTTCCAATGTCGTAGATTTCCTTGGCTGTGTCCGTGTCATTCATCTGTGGAAAAAATACAACAATCACCAGTTTTTGTCTTTTGCTGGTCTGTTCGTTAGCCATAGAAAATACAACAGTCACCAGTTTTTGTCTTTTGCTGGTCTGTTCGTTAGCCATAGAAAAATACAGCAATCATTAGTTTTCGTTTTTACGGACACTGTCATTCTTCTGTGGAATATACAACAATCAATAGCTTTTGTTTTTGCTGATACTGACATTTATATATAGAAAGTATAGCTTTTCTTTCTTTCTTTTCTTTCTTTTCTTTTCTTTCTTTTCTTTTCTTTCTTTCTTTCTTTCTTTCTTTCTTTCTTTCTATTATAACGATCATTTTTACTGATACTGATACATCAATAGCATAACGAATCTGCATGGTAGAACATTTGTTGGCAATGACCAAAAAAAAACTAGAACAGACACAAAAACGCATCATTTTGAGCACTGCAAATATAGCGAGATTGCGACCAATATTTTTTTTATGAGTGTTAATATATTTCTACCTCCACGTCTCGTCTGTCTGCATATATAAATGAAATAAACATTAACAACAACAAACAACAACAACAGCAACAACAAAGCAGTGACTAAACGGAACACAGCACAGCAGATTTGCTCACAAAGTAGTACGTTCTGCCGAGAAGTCCATAGGCTTGGCCTCTTTTGGTCATCAGGAAAGCGGTGACTTCCCCTGTTGTCGCCATCTTGATGGTCCAGTTGTGTGACGGCCAGCTGTAGCCAGTCCCTGCTCTCCTGCAGGAAGCCATCAGTGAAGGCCTGCCGCCCGATCTGCACAGCCAGTCACCGGGGACAGGAGGTGAGGGCACCACTGTGCTCCTGAGGAGGAGTTTCCTGTTCTTCTTTTTTCGTTCCTCGTCAGAGCTCCAGGGTTTACCAATGATAAGATTTTGCGTTTGCAACCGGTTTTGCCTGCCATGAAGGTATAGTATTCCGACTTCGGGGATGTATGCTGGGTATGTGCGTATTTCCGTCACCCATTGAACACTGACGTGAATTACGGGATCTTTAACGTGCATATTTTTTGATGTTCTGCACTTGTGTATATACACAAGAAGAATTAAGGCACTGGCAGGCCTGCATTTGAAGCTGATCCGGGAGATCGTAAAAATCCCTACACTTAATTCATCAGACGCCGCCGAGATTCGAACCCACGACTTCACAGACCCAAAGGATTAAAGTCAAACAGTCCTAGCCAGTCGGCTATAGCGTCCGTCCCTAATGTTTTTGAATGGGTTCTTTTTCTTCTTCTTGTTTTTTGTGTTTTTTCTTGTTCTTGTTCTTCTTGGTCTCGGTCATCATCATTCATCATCATCATCATCATCATCATCTGCTTCTTCTTCTTCTTCTTCTTCTTCTTCTTCTTCTTCTTCTTCTTCTTCTTCTTCTTCTTCTTCTTCTTCTTCTTCTCTGTCGAGCGCTCAGACAGCAGCTAACGTTGTGTGTCATATGAGCTACAATATGTTGCGCTGCCGTGAAGCGCCTTACAAGTCAGGTCCAGCGCATCTGACTGTCGTGGGGGAGAATTGCTGTCTTTTGTTTTTCTGGAAAAAAAGGCGAGAGAATTGGCCTAGTAGGCAGAAATAGTTTAGAAGGAAGTGACAGGAAGAAAAGGAACAAGGCAGAAATAAATAGAGGGATAGAAAAGAGGAAATTCCAAGCACAGAATTCTGAAGGAAGGGATGGTATTATACTGGCAGACCGCAAGCGTGCCCAGAGGGAAGAAGGTGTCCTGACCACAGGTACAGGAGGCAGTGTGTGACTGAAGACAGCGGGCTTCCCCCTTGAGCATGCCGGGGGCTCCTTCAGCATAAACAGCATCCCCACCTTGTGAAAACTATGTGCTAGAAATTTCCTCTTTTCTATCACTCTCTTCGTTTTTGTTTTTTCTTTACCTTTCTATTATCTCTCTTGCTTTTTTTTTTACCATCTCAGTTCCTGCACCTGTCTTTTTCTCAAGCAAATTTTTGGAATGTTCTTTTGTGTTATTATGTGACATTTTGTCTGTATTGTTGTTTTTTTTCTGCCGACCAGGCAGTGAAATTGTAAGTACTGGGATAGGCACAGGATGTCCATTTTGCAGCGTTACTTGCCCATATAGCACTTTCCTATATTGTTTAGTATAGTACACTGAAGTGTTCACTATGTTTCATGCATTTGTGTAACCTGGAGATTTTATTTATCTAATTTAGTAATTTCTTTGATATTGAGGATAATGGAATAAGCACTCATGTGCTTTTTGCATCCAGTCCCCGAGTGTATGCAGTATTGTCAATCTTGTCATCTGTTCCCACCGGCACACAATGGCTTACTCTTTCGAAAAGCGGAACAGGATTTAACGTGTGTGCAAGATGTTCTGCGTGCGTTCGCACACGGGGCCTCGGTTTATATTCTCATCCGAAGGACTTTTGGGAGTGTGGAGTCAGCACTGATGTTAACTCCAGGGGAAAAATCCCCTCGAACGGGAATCGAACCCGGGTCGTCAAATTGCTAGCACAATGTTCTGTCCACTAGGCTGTCCCGTTCCCCGATCAGTGAAGCGCATTGGCTGGCGTCCTCAGCACGGCCCTCTTTTACCGGCCTTCGGGAATGAACTAGTTCAGGTAGTTTGTCCTTCCATGTTTTTCCCCAGATTGACGGTGTGGATGTTTGGAGGGATTGGAAGGTCTTGCTGTCGAGCTGGAGGTGAAGGTTAGTACAGTGGGTGATGAATCTGGCTTTCGTAGTCGATGGGGCATCAGCAACATGAAATGAAATGAAAATGGAGACAGTGTTACAGTTGGCGATGAGTTTATGATAGACAGATCCGTGCCGTGTCTTTGTAAAGAACTGTCGCTTGGTCTGGAAACGGTAATGGGAGAAGAGAGTTTGAAGACAGTTGACTGTTTCAATACATGGTAAAATGTCAACTTGGTGCTCCGCTTTCTCACTATCTTGTCTTTCCTTTTCTTGTTTCAGTTTCTCTTACAGCCAGCTGTGAAAGGTTTTAGCTCTCTTGCAGGAAATGAAGCACTGAAACCTGACATTCAGTTTGAAAACACACAGCCAGAAAATGGATTTGCAAGGCCGAGACACTCCAGGGCACAGCTGGGTATGAATTTCTCCATATTTTCGGAATGTCCCCGGGATCAGCTATCCAGGTCTGTGATTGTAAAATCCTACCCAGTCCCTGTTCTGGGATACAAAGCCATCCGTGAATGCTGCAATGCTATCCGCTCAAGACGACCAAGCGAAGGACAACTTCCCGTAGATTGGGATACTGGAGATGAAATTCAGGACTATTTGAAAATGTCGCCTTGTTCTTTTGCTTCTCTGACTAGCAGACAGGGCGGACAGGACTTGCTCTTCTGCTGAAAGCCTCATGATGGGAATGCTGTCATTCCGTCTTCTCAAAACGCATAAGCAGGAAAACAGATCGCAAGGAAATTGTCTATTGGAGACAAAAATAATCCATAACCATTTTTTTCGTTCCTCAGCTAGGGCTCCGAGGTTCACCAAAAGACGAGATTTTGCGTATACAACCTTTTATAACATACCATGGTGCCCACATTCTGACTTTGGGAAGTTTGTCTAAACACGGCACCTGTCAACATGCTTGTGTCATCCGGTCCCACAGCAAGAAATGACCAACTCCTCCGAAAACAAAACGGGGTTTTAACATGTGCGCAAGATGTTCTGCATGCGTTTGTACACAGGACCTGGGTTTGTAGTCTCATCCGAGGTCTTCTGGGGAAGTGGAGTTAGTACTGGTGTTAAGTGCAGGGAAAAAATCCCTTCAAACTGGTGCTTTGGTAGTGGCTTGATTGATCCGAGACCATCAGGTTCCTAGTGCAAAGTTCTCCTGTTCATAATTTATTTATTCTTTTATACCGAAGATGATGGAATAAGCACTCATGTGCTTTCTTACATCCAGTACCTATGTGTATGAAGTTTTGTAAATCTTGAAATCTTTCCCACCGACACACAATGGCCTACTCTTACGAAAAGCGGAACAGGATTTAACGTGTGCACAAAATGTTCTGGGTACGTTCGAACACGGAGCCTCGGACTTGTTGGGAGAGTGGAGTCAGCACTGAAGTTAACTCCAGGGGGAAAATCTCCTCGACCGGGAATCGAACCGTAGTCGTCAAATTGCGAGCACAATGATCTGACCACTAGGCTATCCCTTCCCCCATAACGATTTACTGCGTCACTGTACTGCTCCTCTTCTCAGACGATCACCTTCCAGCCCGTTCCGCCAAGAATTGTCGGTAATATCCCGCAAATGCCCCCCCCCCCCCGTCACAAAAAAGTACAAACTCAAACTCTGCAAGGCAAATTATGAGCTATTTCTGGTGATAAATTTGCAAGAATTAAAATATATCTTTGAGGTTTCAATTTTTGTCTTTTACAGCCATATGTAACGTCTGTGCAGTTTTGCCGGAAGCTGCCGGTAAAGGGCCGTCACCCTGTGCGGAGATGCCTACATAAGCTGAATGCACTGTGAACATGGAACACGTTGGAAATCAATTTTAAGGTGAGTCAGACTGAATGCCATTTTCATACATCAGTTCTATGATATGAATTTGTAAAACAGTCCTTGCTCCTGTTTCAGAAATAACATTCATACTTCATGATAAAAAAAAACAAGAACTATCGCTTGAGTTCGTTCCGAATGTGTATAAGAAAACAACACCCCCCACCACCACCACCACCACCACCACTTACTTACATACTATACATACTACTACTACTCTAATACTACTACTTACTACTACTACTACTACTACTACTACTACTACTACTACTACTACTACTACTACTACTACGACACACACCACCACCACACACAACACACCACCACCACCACCACCACCGCCGCCGCCGCCGCCGCCGCACCCCACCACCACCCACCACCACCACCACCACCACCACCACCACCACCACCATCTCATCTCATCATCATCATCATCATCATCATCATCATCATCATCATCATATAGCAGCAGCAGCAGCACCACCACCACCAGCACCACCGCCACCACCACCACCACCACTACCATCATCATCATCATCATCATCATCATCATCATCATCATCATCATCATCATCATCATCATCATCATCAACATCACTATCAGCAGCAGCACCACCACGGCAATCATGAGCAGCGGACAGATTCAGTTTGGGGCCATTGTCTCCAGCCTTTTTAAGGCAGAGCCGTACACAGACTTAGCACAGATTCAAAGAATTCGAATACAAAATGCTCACACAAAAATTCTTTTTTTTTTAAACTTCCATTAAGGAAGACAACTTTGCCTAGCATGTTTTCTTAATTGTTTCCCCTTTCTTGTGTCTTTCATCATGATTACTCAATGTGACTTTTGATGTTACATTTTCCTAGACACAAAAACAGATACAATATTTGAATCGTTGCATACATATCACACAGAGAAAAAGAGACAGACCCGAGAGAAACAGAGACTAAAGAGACATAGACACAGACACACAGAGACAGAGACAGAGTCAGAGACAGCATCACACTTCAGATGTGAACTGTTGACCCGAGGTTTCCTAAATAGACGTGTAAGCTGTAAGCCCCCACCTGTACCTCCCTCAGCCATCAGTGTCCGAAACGTCACTAGTTTATGACCCTGTGCCTTGACTAGCGCACTGCCCCATCCATCATCACCTGACCACGCCTGTCACAGTCTGGTGTGGCTCACTCTGTCTGTCTCTCTGTCTCTCTGTCTGTCTGTCTGTCTCATTCTCACTCTGTCTGTCTGTCTGTCTGTCTGTCTGTCTGTCTCGTTCTCTGTGTGCTGTATGTCTTGTGTTCTTCCTGTCTCTACCTGTAGAGATGCCCTCTACGAACGACAATACAAAGAATGAATAAATAAAAATAATAATAATAAATAAATAAATAAATAAATAAATAAATAATACATACATACATAAATAATAAGCTCTCTTTGTATGTCTCTCTCTCTGTCTCTATCTCTTCCCATCCCCCTCTCTCCCTCCTTCTCTCTCACTTCCCCTCCCACTTTATAAAGGTCTATGGCCTAAACTCTGACGAAGTATTCGCTTTTTATGTACTCGTACTTCTCTCTCTCTCTTCTCTCTCTCTCTCTCTCTCTCTCTCCTCTCTCTCTCTCTCTCTCTCTCTCTGATGACTCTGCGTGCGTGCGTGCGTGCGCGCGCGCGTGCGCGGGTGTGTTGCGCGTGTGTGTGTATGTGTGTGTGTGTGTACGAGTGTGTGCGTGTGTGTTTGTGTGTGTGTGTGTGTGCCTGTGTGTTTGTCTGTTTCTCTGTCTGTCTATATTCTCTCTCTGTTCCCCTCTCCCTGTGTCTCCCCTCTCCCTCCACCCCCTCTGTCCCTCTCTGTTCCCCCTCTCTCTGTGTCCCCCCTCCCCTTTCTCTCTCCCTGTCTGTCTGTCTTTTCTTCCTGTCTGCTGTAAAGATGCCTTCTGCGAACGTGTTGCATTCGTTGTGCAATATGTACGACTCGATGTTACTGGGTCCCTCACTTTTCAGTCACGGGTGTATGCATGCAAGTGCGAGTGCATAAACGTTAACATACACATAAATTATGCCTACATCCATACACAGACACAAGCATACACACATGCATTTGTGCACAAACACACACAAATACACACCACACATGCATTTGATGTACACACACAAACACACAAACACACCACACACCACACACTACACACACCACACCACCCACGTATACACACACACACACACACACACACACACACACACACACACACACACACACACACACACACACACACACACCCCCCCTACCTCATAGGCGTCATCTGGCTGTAAGGCGGGGCCCTGGTAACCGGAATAGTTGCCGACGTACATGTTCTCCACCCGCAAGCGGTACACCCGTTGTAGTCGAACAAGTGCCGAGCATGCACCGTGGAAATCCTCCAACTTGGGCAAGGAAGGCCTGAGGTAGGCCGTGTGTTTGTCAAACACTGGTGGACAAAACAGGCACTGAAGATCGAATGGTATCTAGCATAGCAATGGTTTCTTTGAGGAAAACGATTTTGTGCTGTGCTGTGCTGTGCTGTGCTGTGCTGTGCTGTGCTGTGCTGTGTTGTGTGTGCGTGCGTGCATGCAAGTGTATATATATATATATAGTGTGTGTGTGTGTGTGTGTGTGTGTTGTGCTGTGGATGTGCAAAATTGTGTTGTGGTGAAGTGTGCTATGATGTGGTAAAGTGTGCTACGATGTGGT
>CM060331.1:57304085-57306585 GCA_030674155.1 Stramonita haemastoma
ATTAATCAATTGTACTTATAGACAACATAAAATAAGGTTAAAGCGTCAGAATAAGTAATGACACAACTAAACATATTCTGGCTGAATTTGGTTTTACTAAAATAAAAAGTCAGACTACAAGATGGCGTGTGTTCTGTTCACACAGCTCCTGCCTTGGCCGTTTTACCAACAGATTTCCTCCCTTTAGCGCACACAGGTCACACACTAAAATGTACGATCAGCGCTCACACTCTCTTTGGTCAGCATGGCTTAGTGAAGGGGAAACCCCCAACAACCCCCTCCTTTACAAGGCCGATACTCCTGACAGGATTGAAGACGCTCTCTAAAGGATCGTTTTGATCCAAAATGAAATGACACTGCAATCCGTTTACCCCATTTATAGCAGCTTTTTGAATAAAGGTCTGCGCTAATTTATTGTCACTAATCGTTATTGCCTTATTCATTAGTCTTTAATTTCGAAGAGAATGGAATAAACACTCATGTGCTTTTTGTAACATTCAGTATCCGTGTGCATGTGGTTTTGTTAATTTTGTTATCCTTTCTCATCCACACACATGGTCTACTCTTCTGAAAGTTGGAACATTTTTTAGCGCGTATACAGATGTTCTAAGTGCGTTCGCACATGGTGACCTCGGTTTACAGTCTGATCCGAAGGACTTTTGGGGGAAGAGGAGTCAGCACTGATGTTAACTCCAGATGGAAAAATCCCTTTGAATGGGCGTCTGGGTAGTGGCTCAAGAGAGAGACAGAGACAGAGAGACAGAGACAGAGAGGACAGAGAGAGAAAGAGAGACAGACAGACAGAGACAGACAGAAACAGAGACAGAGACAGAGACAGACAGACAGACAGAGACAGACAGACAGACAGACAGACAGAGACAGACAGAGAGACAGAGACAAACTGATATATAGACAGACAGACAGACAGATCGCGAGCACAACGCGTAACGGTGTAACCACCTAACGCATTTCTGCAGCCGTGCTCTGTTGGCATGACCGACTGGGTGAGGTGTGACAAGCTACACTAGCACTCACGGGGATTGCCCAGAAAGACGTGGTGCCAGTCCAGCACGAAGAGCTTGATCAGCAGGTAGGCTCCGTTGGGGTGCTCCACCTGGCTCTTCAGCTCCTCGGAAGACCTCAGCCGAGATGCCTTGGATCTGTCCCACAGGAACCTGCCCGCCACAAGGTCCTCCCCAGTCAGATGTGGGTGGGTACAGTAAACAATGTCCTCACCAGTCACATGTGGGTGGGTACAGTAAACAATGTCCTCACCAGTCGGGTTTGGGTGGGTACAGTAACAATGTCCTCACAGTCACATTGGGGTGGGTACAGTAAACAATGTCCTCACAGTCACATGTGGGTGGGTACAGTAAACAATGTCCTCACCAGTCACATTGGGGTGGGTACAGTAAACAATGTCCTCACCAGTCGGGTTTGGGTGGGTACAGTAACAATGTCCTCACCAGTCACATTGGGGTGGGTACAGTAACAATGTCCTCACCAGTCACATTGGGGTGGGTACAGTAACAATGTCCTCACCAGTCACATTGGGGTGGGTACAGTAACAATGTCCTCACCAGTCACATTGGGGTGGGTACAGTAACAATGTCCTCACCAGTCACATTGGGGTGGGTACAGTAACAATGTCCTCACCAGTCACATTGGGGTGGGTACAGTAAACAATGTCCTCACCAGTCAGGTTGGGTGGAGACAGTAAACAATGTCCTCACCAGTCACATTGGGGTGGGTACAGTAAACAATGTCCTCACCAGTCAGGTTGGGTGGAGACAGTAAACAATGTCCTCACCAGTCACATGTGGAATGTCCTCACCAGTCACATTTGGGTGGGTACAGTACACAATGTCCTCACCAGTCAGGTTTGGGTGGGTACAGTAAACAATGTCCTCACCAGTCACATGTGGAATATCCTCACCAGTCAGGTTTGGGTGGAACAGTAAACAATATCCTCACCAGTCAGGTTTGGGTGGGTACAGTACACAATGTCCTCACCAGTCACATTTGGGTGGGTACAGTAAACAATGTCCTCACCAGTCACATGTGGGTGGGTACAGTAAACAATGTCCTCACCAGTCACATGTGGGTGGAGACAGTAAACAAAGCTACAGTGTTACTCCTTGGACTTCACTCTAACTCCGCTCGTCTTTTGTATTTTGTGTTTTGTACCACTTTATGTCACAGCAGATTTCTCTGCGTGAAATTCGGGCTGCTCTCTCTCCCGGGGAGAGCGCGTCTCCACAAGTGCAGCGCCTACCCATTTTTTTTCTTTTTCCTGTATGCAACTGTATTTGTTTCCATATCAAAGTGGCTTTTTCTACAGAATTTTGCCAGGGTCAACCCCCTTGTTGCCGTGGGTTCTTTTACGACCGCCAAATAGTGATGTGTAACACACGGAACCTCAGTTTATCATCTCATCCGAAAGACTAGCGCCCAGACCACCACTCAGGGTCTAATGGATGGGGAAAAAGTTTTGGGCCCA
>CM060331.1:57309085-57311585 GCA_030674155.1 Stramonita haemastoma
ATGCCCAAATACAACCCACTGTGTTATATGGTGCAGAAATTTGGGGTTTGGATGCAGCTGCAACACATTGTGAATCGGTGCACCTCTTTGCTTTAAAACAGTTTCTAGGCTTAGATAGACGTACGCCCAATGATCTTGTGTATAGTGAAACTAATAGATATCCTCTCACCGTTAATGCTGCTGTTAGATGTATTAGATACTGGATTAAGATTCTATATATGGATGAGAACAGGCTACCTTTTAAGTCTTACAAGATGCTTTATGATCTAGACCTCAAAGGGAAAAACAACTGGGCTACACAAATACGCACCTGTTTATGTGAACTCGGTTTTGGATTTGTTTGGCTTAATCAAGGTGTTGGAAATTGTAGAGAATTTATAAACGCTTTCAGGCAAAGACTGACTGACTGCCGATGGCAGCAATGGAATGACCATATACAAACCAGTGAAAGATATCAAATGTATAGACAATTTATAAGTACTCATGATATCAAACCCTATCTCAAGCTTGATATGGACATTCATTTGAAAAGAATTATGTCTAAATTTAGACTTGGTGTATCAGATATAAATGTTCATAAATTCAGATACAGAGGATATGATGTTGATGACCCTAGGTTACTATGCCCATTATGTAAGCAAGCACCTGAAGATGAAGTACATTTTGTGTTATGCTGTCCAGTGTTAGAGGCTGTTAGGCAGAGTTACATCCCTGTAAAATATAGTAGGCAGGCTAATTCTTTCAGACTCTGTTTACTCATGGCGTCAAGTCAACCTGAAGTTGTGCGCAGCCTCACTTTATATTTGTGTAAAGCTTTCAGAATAAGAGATATTTTATTATCGTAAGTCATATCTTTGTAACTGATGTTGCTGCTGTATAATAATTCCTTTTGTTGTTATTACTGCTGTCTTAATCCAACAACAAAATACCAAAGCAGTTTGGCAACCCCCTTCATGTATGGGCCAATGGCCTTTTTGTGAATAAAGTTTTCGAGTTCGAGTTCGAGTTCGAGTTCGAGTTCGAGTTCTCCTCTCTCTCTTCTCTCTCTCTCTCTCTCTCTCTCTCTCTCTCTCTCCTCTCTCTCTCTCTCTCTCTCTCTCTCCTCTCTCTCTCTCTCTCTCTCTCTCTCTATTATATATATATATATGTGTGTGTGTGTGTGTGTGTGTGTGTGTGTGTTGTGTGTGTGTGTGTGTGTGTGGTGTGTGTGTGTGTGTGTGTGTGTGTGTGTGTGTGTGTGTGTGTGTGTGTGTGTGTGTGTAGGCTAAAAGTTTCCATGGAAACTCTATGAAAATAACGGAACCCCTTGAGAGGATAGGAAGGGATTCTTTGCTCTCCTAAAAGGGGAAAAAGAGGGCTGCTGAATAGGTTTTATGATTACCTTGGAAAGAACAAAAAATGAGGACTTTTTTGGACCTGCCAAAAAGCGTATTGAAACTACCCTTACACTCCCTCTATAAACCACGAGCTCTAAGCTGCAACCTTCTTGAAGCGATGCTAACTGCAAAGAAAGATGCCAGAACCATGGTGCCTAAAAATCAATAAATGGTTAAATCTTCAAATGAAGTGGATTAGCCAGGCCTGCCAACAGACTTGAAATTAATGTACACGTGGAGAGCTTCAGCGAAGCACGAGAACACTTTTAGCCAGGCCTGCCAACAGACCTGAAGTTAATGTACACGTGGAGAGCTTCAGCGAAGCACGAGAACACTTTTAGCCAGGCCTGCCAACAGACCTGAAGTTAATGTACACGTGGAGAGCTTCAGCGAAGCACGAGAACACTTTTAGCCAGGCCTGCCAACAGACCTGAAGTTAATGTACACGTGGAGAGCTTCAGCGAAGCACGAGAACACTTTTAGCCAGGCCTGCCAACAGACTTGAAGTTACTGTACACGTGGAGAGCTTCAGCGAAGCACGAGAACACTTTTAGCCAGGCCTGCCAACAGACCTGAAGTTAATGTACACGTGGAGAGCTTCAGCGAAGCACGAGAACACTTTTAGCCAGGCCTGCCAACAGACTTGAAATTAATGTACACGTGGAGAGCTTCAGCGAAGCACGAGAACACTTTTAGCCAGGCCTGCCAACAGACTTGAAGTTAATGTACACGTGGAGAGCTTCAGCGAAGCACGAGAACACTTTTAGCCAGGCCTGCCAACAGACCTGAAGTTAATGTACACGTGGAGAGCTTCAGCGAAGCACGAGAACACTTTTAGCCAGGCCTGCCAACAGACTTGAAGTTAATGTACACTGGAGAGCTTCAGCGAAGCACGAGAACACTTTTAGCCAGGCCTGCCAACAGACTTGAAATTAATGTACACGTGGAGCGCTTCAGCGAAGCACGAGAACACTTTTAGCCAGGCCTGCCAACAGACCTGAAGTTAATGTACACGTGGAGAGCTTCAGCGAAGCACGAGAACACTTTTAGCCAGGCCTGCCAACAGACTTGAAGTTAATGTACACGTGGAGAGCTTCAGCGAAGCACGAGAACACTTTTAGCCA
>CM060331.1:57316585-57321585 GCA_030674155.1 Stramonita haemastoma
GATTTGGGTGTCATCTGCAATTTCCCCATGTTCTCTAAGACGCCTATGTGGATGGTGGAAACCCCGGCTGTCCGTTTTGATCTTGCCGCTCACAGGAAAGATGTCACCAGTTCCACGGCGTACAGGGTCTTTTCCCGAAAACTCTGTATGTCTTATCTGTCCTACATCAGGGTTTTTCACAGACGGGTCCATGTCGGAGGAGGGGGTGGCCTGCACCGCCTATTGTCCCCATGGTGCGTGACTTGTGACGTGTGGGTAACCATCAAGCATCTGCTCCTGGAGTGTCTGGATGTTCAGGATATTAGGCACAAGCATTTTACAGCAGACTACCGAAAGATCCTTTTTCCTAATGTTCCACCGGACACCATTTTTAATTTGCTGAGAGAATCTGGCCTTTTCCGTCTGAAACGAGAGAGAGAGAGAGAGAGAGAGAGGAGAGAGAGAGAGAGAGAGAGAGAGAGAGAGAGAGAGAGAGAGAGAGAGAGAGAGAGAGAGAGAAGAGTAGAGACACAAACAGGGATACAGACAGAAAAACAGGAAACTAGACAGACAGAACCCCCCCCCCAAAAAAAAAAAAAAAAAACCCACAAAGAAACCCCAAAACAAGACAAAAAGTAAACAACAAACAAACAAAAAAAGGACACAGAAAGATGATACAGTTATTGTGAACCTCTTACAGACAGAAGGCAGAGACAGAAAGTGATAGGTGTAACAGGGCATTGAGGTACAGCTGTGTGATCAGGTCCCCCTGGCTGTGGCGTTCTTTATGTAAAGAGGGCAGCTACGCTGACTCTTAGAACTATCTGTACAAAATTACTTTTGTTTACAAATTACAGAAATAACTTTCAGTTCTGTGCTGTTCAAAGGACACCGAAGTAACTTCAGCCGCAAAGCTTTTCATCTCATGGTGGTTTAATTATTGAGCCTTAGTCTAGTTAGTTCTGGTGTGACATCATCCTTTGGTCCAGACTCAATCAATGCAGGTAGGCTTATGTCCATTTTTCCTTTCGTCTGTCTGTCAGTCTGATAAACCTACTCGTACAGCCCTGCAATCCAACCCATCCACCACTTGTCACACTGGGTTACGCAAATGATGAAGCATGTGCTGAGGGACTTCAGTGCTTCAGTGTTGTAGTATGCGTGGAAAATATGTTACAGTCACGGCTTCTTGGATAGGCACGAGTTCAGCCTATATTCAGCAAATGTCGTCTATCCATTTCTCTTTCATCTTCCGGCAATCGGTCTGTATCCAGCTAGTTACCTGTCTGCCAGTTTGTTCCAAGCTTTATACGTTTCGTGATTCATCACGTGTGCCTGTAGCCATTCATGCGTTCGTCTGTTCATTATTTTCTACGTTTCCTTCAGCCCGCTCCATACCGGAAAACGGTGTCCATTCATTTATCGTCCATTTCTGTTTTATGCTAAGTATGACTCAAAATGGATCTGTGGTCTAGGGTAACGCCCCTGTCTAGACAGCCAAAAGTCCGGGTCGGAGTGTGCGGTGGTTCGAATCCCGTTTGGGCCCACAACTTTTTCCCCATCCATTAGACCATGAGTGGTCGTCTGGGAGACAGTCTTCGGATGAGACGATAAACCGAGGTCCCGTGTGTTACACATTATTTAGCGCTCGTAAAAGAACCCACGGCAACAAGGTTGTCCCTGGCAAAATTATATAGGAAAAAGCCACTCTGGTTGGGAAACAAATACAATTGCAAGACAGAAAAAGAAAAAAAAATAGTAGGCGCTGCACTTGTGGCGACGCGCTCTCCCCAGGGAGAGCAGCCCGAATTTCACACAGAGAAATCTGCTGTGACATAAAGTGGTATGAATAAATAAATAAGTAAATGAATAAAAATATATAAATTGCGTAGAATAACATCTTGAATTTGTTCACTCTTCTGTCCTCGGTCATCCCCTCCTTCATCCCGCACTCGTTCTTTGACAGCAATGGCCATTTGTTCTTGTAGACGACACCATCTGACATTAGCAACTCACTGCATGCTCTTTGCTCTCTCGATCCATCCATTCATCTGTTTGTCTGTCCTTCCGTTCATCGATCAATCTGTTCGTTCTTTTTTTTTTTTTATTCATCCGTCCATCCATTCTTTTACAATGATGGCGAATCCTTCTTGTAAATGACAAACTATGACAAAAGGAACAACCCATTGCTTTTGGCTTCACCCATTTCTTCACGCATCTATCCATTCGTCCGTCAGCAAAGTTCGTCCATCTGTTCGTTTATTTGTCATCCACCCATTCATCCGTCAATCCATCCATCCGTCAATCCATCCATTCATCCATCCGTCTGATCGTGTCCAACGTGAATAAAAAAATAGGTGGATTATTTGTTTTGTTGTTTCTTTGTTCGCTTGTTTATGTTTTGTTTTGTTTGTTTGTTTGCTTTCTCTTTTCTGTTCTTCTATTTGTTGATTGTCTGTTTCTACCAAGGGAAGCAACAGCAAAGCCGGCAACAACACAGTGGGTTGTATTGCTTTAATTTGCAAGTTGTGGAAAGTTGGAAAACAGAGCTGAGGAAATTGGAGCTAGACGTTTGTCCGAGTAGGTGGTGTTGGGGGATGTTGTATTTGGCTTTGCTTTCTTCAGTTTGGTTTTCTCGATTTTTTTTTTACATTCGTTCAATAGATAACTTACACGCACACGAACACACTTAGATTATTGCGCTTGCACACCCATACACGTACACGTACACGGACATGTACACATACACACACACACACACACGCGCGCGCGCACGCACACGCACGCACGCACGCACGCACGCACACACACACACACACACCCCCCTCTCTCTGTGTCTCTCTCCCCCCCCCCTCTCTCTCACTCATGCTTGCACGCACGCACGTACGCACACATGTATGTGTTCAGATATGCAAATCACCCCCATGGATATGCCGGGGGACCGTCAGTTTAAATAGCATTCCAACCTTCTGGAAATTCTGTGCAAGGAATTCCCTCTTTTCTATCCCTCTATTTGCTCCTTTTATTCTTGTCACCTCCTTCTTGTCTATTTTCTGCTTTCTTAGTCCATGCTCTTGCCTTTTCTGCAAAAAGACGTAAAAGATAATTCTCCCCCATGGCGGTCGGCTGCACTGGGCCTGACTTGTCAGGTGCTTAACGGCAGCGCAACGCATTTTCGCTCATACGAGAAGCAACAATAGTTGATGTCTTAGTGTTTGGCGAAGAAGAAGAAGAAGAAGAAGAAGAAGAAGAAGAAGAAGAAAGAGAAGAAGAAGAAGAAGAAGAAGAAGAAGAGAAGAAAAAGAAGAAGAAGAAGAAGAAGAAGAAGAAGAAGAAGAAGAAGAAGACATGTACATAACCCTAGAAACCCAATCTAACTCAATCTGAATGTTCATAGCAAAAGAATTGGTTTTATAACCATCTTTTTGAAAAAAAAGGTTTGAATCATTAAGGAAAAAATAGTGGAGGAAAAGTGCAGGCAGCCACTTACAGACCATTTTATTTTACAAACTTCAGTTTGAAAACACTTTAGCTGGGTAATGGCGATGGGGATGGGGTAGGGGTAGCTGCTGAAGAATGGAACAGCATGAGGTGCAACAACCTGGGAAGATCTGGGGTTGAAAACAAAGGGGCATTGATGCTGGATTAGAAAGTGTGTAACGTAGGAGAGAGAGAGAGAGAGAGAGAGAGAGAGAGAGAGAGAGAGAGAGAGAGAGAGAGAGAGAGAGAGAGAGAGGGGAGAGAGAGAGAGAGAGAGAGAGAGAGAGAGAGAGAGAGAGAGAGAGAGAGAGAGAGAGACTACTCCAAATGGATGGACTTGAAATAGAGCAGGAGTGACAGCTACAATTATGTGGAATATTTGAATTTGGCAGTTGAAAGCGCAACGTGTAAAGAGGAGGAATCTGGCCTGGTTTGGTCATGCCACGCTTCATAGCTGTCCTTCCAACACTGTCCTGCAGGGGAACAGGACACAGGGGCAGAATGAGGAAAAAGTAGATGCAGAACATCAAAGATTGGACCGGTCTTGACATGTTTGTGTTGCTGTTGTTGTGTGTTCCCCAGCTTAACACTCTGGGGGTCAAACAGAATGTGCAGTCTGGCTCACTCATCCCACCTGGAAATCACTGTGAGACTGAAACTGCAAACTGAATAAAAAGTGTGCATATTGGACTGTTTTCAAGTAACTCGCCATACTGACGACTTTTTTTTATCCTTTAAAGGACTGTACAGTTGTTATCTTGAAAGCTTTGTTATGGTTGAAGGCAATCTCAACACAACATTTTACAACATAACAGCTTTTTAGTGTAGGCCTTTGCACTTAGCTGACATCCATATCTGACACAGCTTTCCGCCAGTGTCAAACATGGCTGTGTTACTGCAACAGGCTGACCACAGTCCAGACTGGAGAAAACTGTCTACCAAAGGGTCTCTAGTGCCTGCCCCCTCCCCCCGATGGCCATCTATCTCAAGGAACTCCCGGTGCTAATGTTGTCTGCAGCAGAACGGAGGGAACAGGCGAAGACAGGTGCAGGGGTAGGAGGGCCAAGTTTTGCAGAGGCATTATAACATGGGGTACCAACTTCTGCTTGACTCTTTGTGGGACAGGCAACCAGTGGAGAGACATCAGGAGAGGTGTAGTGGGTTCAGAGTTGATTTTTCTGAGAAATGAAGGAGCTGCAGGTGTTTGATGCGTTGAAAGGAAGAGACAGATGAGCTGACAGCCAAAAGAGAATCACGATTGTCCAAACGTGAGAGAGAGAAGTTACAAGCTTGGTGTTGCATCAGTACAATGTATTTGATAGCAGTAGGGCTGGAAGGTCAGGATTAAGGATTTTTGCACAGATAGCATATTGCCAATAGCAACATCTAAACACTTTAAGAGAGATGGATAAACGAACTCATGCATTGAAAAATGTCATTGAAATTATTGTTACACTGGAGAGTTTATGTTTGGTCATTACGAGCATGGCTTCGGTTATGTTCATGGGTGTTTAGTTGTAACTATTTCTGAATATCTTAAA
>CM060331.1:57331585-57346585 GCA_030674155.1 Stramonita haemastoma
ACCGGCCAGGTGGATGAAGTTCCCTGGAACTCAACGGCTATGTGGTTCGAGGCCAAGGCGAGCCACCTTGATGGAGGACATCCTGTAGTCTGGCGTGGAGAGGGATGGGCTCCGCCATGCGACACTGCCCAAGAGACACGACATGAAGAGGAAAACCAATGCTACTTCCATACCGGTCAGTCATCGCCCGGTACAAGGACCGTGCCATCCGTTGCTGACCAGCAGGACGGAGATGAAAAGTATGTGACTGTTGGTCCAACATCACTGCGTGCCAGAAACAACACAACAGTTGACACATTGATCGTAAGATCAATGAGAGCTCCAGGAAAAGTGGAAGAATTTAGACATACATGCGAAGTGAAAAGATAGAGATGAAACATCTTGGGCTCTGTGCGATACGCTGGAAAACCTTGGAAGAAACCTCTACCCCTGAAGGCCACAAACTCTACTTCAGTGGCAGTGAAGACAGACATGAGCATGGAGTTGGATTCCCCATCCACAAAGACACTGCCAATACCAGCATGGGTGTCGACCGGTCTCCAGCCCACTCATCACCATCCGTCTGAGGGCTGCACCTTTTAAGGTCACCATCATAAGCTTATGCTCCAACAGCAGACTATGGTGACGAGGACATTGCAGACTACTACAATGAACTGAGGGCTACCATATGAAAATAAAAGCTTGTCTTGTTTTGACTTCACACACACACACACACAACACACAGACACACAACACACAACACACACAACACACACACAACACACACACACACACACACACAGACACACACATACACAGACACACACACACACAACACACACACACATACACACACATACACACACATACACACACATACACACACATACACACATACACACAACACACATACACACCAAGTTTTGTCACGGCCAAAAATCTAGTTATTTCATTTTTCGGATAAAACTGAATGCGTTCATCACTAAATATAGCAAAACTGTACAAAATTTGTGCGGTGAGAAAATTACAAGAAGCCATATAATTTTTGAATGTAAGAGTCTAAAACCATTCGTACCATCTTTCTCGGAAAAAGTCCTTGGATAAGATTTTTTTAAAATCTTAAGTTGGCGTTTTGAGTAGCAAAATCTTCAATGAATAGTCCTTTAGGACATTTGTTATAGTTTTAAGTCATACTAGCAATTGCTATGTATTTACTTGTTGTTATCATTATCAAGCAACAACAACACACCAAACTTGGACTACACATATGATTTACTGCGATGAAAGTCATTTAAATACAAAGATAAAAAAACACACATGCACACGCACCCCCTCCCCAACATGCAAGCATTCTGATCAAAAGTTTCAAGACACAAACAAACAAATTAAGACTTGGACAAATCAAATCAAGGACAGTGAATGGCTGCAGCAGCTGCCCCTCGGGACCTCCGGCACTTGCCTCAGGGCACTTGCGTCACAGGACAGCAACTGCCGTAAACTGACAGGCCAGAAACTAGGAACACAGTTCGTGGGATAGGAGAAAGCGAACTGATCAAAATAATGGAAAGACAGAAGAAAGAAGCCACAGGAAGGAGAGACAGCAACACCAGGCCATCAACCCTGTGTCCACATGGGCCGCAGCAACTGTGGCACAGACTGCCATGCGCTCTCCGTCTGCTGAGACACTGCAAATGTGCCTGCAGCAACTGTGGCACAGACTGCCATGCACTGCTCGTCTGCTGAAACACTCCAGACGTTGTTCCAAGAAAGATGATACGGCCAAAGAAGGCACAGCCTTTGTCTCCTGAGACAGAAGGAGCCCACTACTACTACCACTACTACTACTACTGCTCCTGCTGCTGCTGCTGCTGCTGCTGCTGCTGCTGCTGCTGCCTACTACTACTACTTACACTACTACTACTACTACTACTACTACTACTACTACTACCATACTACTACTACTACTACTACTACTACTACTACTACTACTACTACTACTACTACTACTACACTACACTGCTCTGCTATGCTGCTGCTGCTGCTGCTGCTGTGCTGCTGCTACACACTACTGCTGCTGCTGCTGCTGCTGCTACTAACTACTACTACTACTACTACTACTACTACTACTACTACTCTACTATCACAATCCCTGAAGTCGGCATGTGGCTACCTTAATGGTGGGCAAAACGGTCGCATACGCAAAAATCCCACAATTGGTGAATCTTTGAGCTGTAGCTGAGGAAACAAAGAATAAACAACAAAGCAAACAACACAGTAAACATATTTACATATAGGATACAATTCAATACAATTCATTGCAATACAATCATTATTGAGCTTAGACTGTGTGTATCGCAGCAAAGAAAGCCTGAAGACAACACCCCCAAAAGAAAACAATGGGTCACCCCCAACCCTAAAAGAAAATAACACAAAAACAGGACCAAAACAAATCCCACCCCCTCCCTTCAGGGCAAGAAATGAACACTTCACGTCCACCCTCACCTGCAACATGGGGAAAAATAACATCAACACTGGCCGCATATTTCAAATATGCCTTCTTTTCCTTCTTTCTTTGGGCCAAGATTTCTACACACAAGCTTCTCAAGGGTTTACTCTCTCTGTGGGTAAAAATGCCTGTTGCTAATCCTCCCCACTGTACACTGTGTCCTGGCTCTCCCTGCCCTGTCAAATATCGCTGTGTTTCTTCACACAAGGTCTGCCCCTTGCCTCTGCTCCTTGCCAGTAGGACATTGAAGGATGGCAAAACTGAAGCCTTAGGGGTGCAGAGATACTGGAACAAAACGCATTATTATTTATTTATTTATTTATTTTATTTATTTATTTATTTATTTATTTTTTATATCAAGATTATGGAATAAGCACTCTTGTGCTTTTATTTTTACATCCAGTCCCCATGTGTATGCAGTTTTGTAAATGTCATCTGTTCCCATTCATTTTCATTGACCGAAAGAGGATTTTATTTCAAAAGGTTGGAAATGTACAGATTTTTTTTTGTTCCTAGGCTAGCAGCTTCGAGGTTCACTGATGGTGAGAGTTTTGTATGTGACCATTTCGGCCAACTTTTATTTTTTAAATTTGTTTATTTTATTTTATTTTATTCTTTTATATCAAGGAATAATGGCATAAGCACTCATTTGCTTTTTTCATCCAGTCCACGGGTGTATGCAGTTGTGTAAATATATGTCATCTGTTCCCACCGGCACACAATGGCCTGCTCTTACAAAAGCGGAACAGGATTTAACTGTGTGCAAGATGTTCTGCAAGATGTTCTGCGTGCTTTCACACAGGGCCTCGGTTTACAGTCTCATTCGAAAGACTTTTGGGAGAGTGGAGTCAGCACTGATGTTAAATCCAGGGGAAAAATCCCCTCGAACGGCAATCAAACTTGGGTCGTCAATCAAATTTGCCAGGCAATGTTCTGACCACTAGGCTATCCCATCCCCAGAGGGAGGGAGGGAGGAGAGAGAGAGAGAGAGAGAGAGAGAGAGAGGAGAGAGAGAGAGAGAGAGAGAGAGAGAGAGAGGAGAGAGAAGAGAGAGAGAGAAGAAGAAGACAGACGAAGAGAAGAGAGAGAGAGAGAGAGAGAGAGAGAGAGAGAGAGAGAGAGACAGAGAGAGAGACAGAGAAGACAGACAGACAGACAGAGGACAGACAGACAGACAAACAGACAGAGAGACAGAGAGACAGAGATAGAGATTCAGAGAGAGACAGAAGACAGAGAGACAGAGAAAGAGATAACAATAACGGTAAAATAACCATATTTTTTATTGTTTTAAGCTGGTAGGCTCATACAGCAACGGAAAGTTGCAGCCCAATACCATTGCACGACATGGAAACCAGGGCATTGATCTTGTAATGTAAGCCAAACTTTTTACTCTCCTGATAATTATGTTAGGGTATCCCAGCCTTTCTTGCATCTAGTCTTAGTCACACACTGTTAGCCAAGATGGAGGAGGTCTCAAAGTGTCCTAAATCTCTTGAAGCAGGCAGTATGGTCTCCATGTGTAGTGTGTCCTGGATTCGCTTCCCATTTCGCAAAGTGGCGAGCTTGACATGTTCTCTTTTAACAAGTTTTTCTCTTGCTGTTTGACAAACCAGTATACACATACTGGCTCAGTGTCTGATTGGCATGCATACTGGATCACAATGTCGTCAGACTCACACGTCACAATATTCTGAAGTGTGTATTTCTTTGGCAGTCTCTCAGTCTTTTTGGTATGGATCTATCAGTGGGAATAGCCACATACAGTGTGACATGTCCTGTGTCCAATGCCCAACATGTCATCAATCCTCATTGGTAGTCCACCTTAGGCTGTAAAGCACACACATCAGCACTGCAGTCAGACACACAGGGATGTTCTAAGTCAAGAGATGAAGGAGACACAACTAATGTTTTTGTGTTGCTGTCCTGTGTGTGTACTGTTAGTAGGTCTACTCCATGTGTATCTGCACATGCTGCACTCAGCTGTTCTACACCACTGTCAGGAAGACTCGAGGCACTGAAGACACAATCATATTCACACACAACACTTGCTTGCTTCTTTATGCTTTCTGGAATGCTCCAGGTTGCAGCGAATTTGGGAGAAGGTTTTTCCTGTATTATTGTACTTGCATGCTGTAGTCACTGTTAGATGGCCAATGTTGGTTGACACTGCTGAATCCACTGGCTTCAGTGGCAGAAAAAACCCACACTGTCCCACTCCCTGCCACTTTCAGCTGGAGACTGTGTTGTTGAGAGAGAGAAGAGACAGAGAAGACAGACAGAGACAGACAGACAGACAGACAGACAGAGAGAGAGAGAGATCAACATTTTTATTTCCAGATAGTACATGAGAGAGAGAGAGAGAGAGAGAGAGAGAGAGAGAGAGAGAGAGAGAGAGAGAGAGAGAGAGAGAGAGAGAGAGAGAGAGAGAGAGAGAGAGAGAGAGAGAGAGAAGGCAAGGCAAGGCAAGGCAAGGCAAGGCAAGGCAAAGGCAAGGCAAGGCGAGGCAAATTCTTTTATTCGAGGATAATAGATAAGCACTCGTGTGCTTTTTTACATCCAGTCCCCGCCCTTTTCAGGGATAACGTCAAGATAAAAAAATAACCTCAATTAAACAAGAACAATTATAATGATCCAAATACCAAGAGCAAGAAACCATAAGTATCAAACAACAGGTAAGAAATAAGACAGATACAATAATAAGGTAATGATATGAAAAGGCACTCATTCAGAAACGAATATAAAAAGTAAGAATCAATGATGATTTTGATTTGAATAATAAAAAAGCGCAATAACCAAAGAGTAAACATGAGAATATGAAAGGTTAAATGACTTAAAACATCAATCCACACCATCTATCATCAAGATAAGTTATAGAAGACATAACAGTTTGAAAAATAGGGGAAGGGAAAAAAATAATTAAACATTTTTTTTAATAAAAAAAGAAAAAAAAATCAACAAAAAACAAACAACAAGAACAACAAGAACAAGAACAACAACAACAAAATCAAACTAACAAACACCCTCGCGCGCGCGCGCGCGCGCGCAACACACACACCACACAACACACACACCACCACACACACACACACACACACACACACACACACACCACACACACGCGCGCGCGCGCGCGCGCGCGTGCTGAATGTTTTTGTTGTAAATTTAAAAACACAAGTGCTTGTGAGTGAAGGACTGAGAAAAAGGAAGGAAATTAATGTGATTGTTTTACTTTCTGCTTCGAATCCATTGCTTTGTTATGTATTGTTTTTCTTTGTATGCACCGTACTTGTTTTTGGAGGAGGGAATTGATATAGGTTTGTATGTGTGTGTGTTAAACGATTTTTACGGAACCATGCATTATTTTCCTTTGTGTGCGTGTGGTATATATATATATATATAATATATATCTATAATATATCTATATATATATCTATCTATCTATCTATCTATCTATCTATCTATCTATATATATCTGTGTGTGTGTGTGTGTGTGTGTGTGTGTGTGTGTGTGTGTGTGTGTGTGTGTGTGTGTGTGTAGTGTGAGTGTAGTTTCTTCTTTTGGTGTGGATATTTTTCAAGTTCATTTTTAATTTTTTCATTTGTACGACATATCTTCTTAAAGTTTTCCTTTTTCAAATATGCATATACACATATATATGATTATTATCTTCTTTTTTTTCTTAGATGGATGGCTTGATGAAAAAAAGCAACTGCACTGCTTAATGTACCATCTGGAAATAAAAGTTTGACTTGACTTGATTGACTTGACTTGACTTCACACACACACACACACACACACACACACACACACACACACACACACACACACCACACACACACACACACACACACACACACACAGAGGAATTATGTAGATTCAACAACTTTTATTTCTGTAATTATAATACGAAAAATAAAGCAGAAACTTTTTTTCGGAAAGAGAATATAAAGTGATCAATGCTTGACTGTCGGCTCAAGATCTTCGGTGTATCACTTATTACAGGAATAAAAATCGTTAAAAAAAATCACAAAGGAACCTTGAAAAGATTGAATAAAAACTTACTACCAGACACCTGACTGGTACTGGTATAGATAACCATCTCGAAATAAGTTTTGATTGGGTGTTACTGAAAGCCTACGACTGAAACGGCAGGGAAACTACAAAAAAACAAACTGTCAACAGGATTCCGTAATTCATAAGTTTGTTCGAAGATAAAGTCACAATAACTAACACAAGTAAATCAATGTATCCTCATTTACTGGAAACAAATGACACTTGAATGACAATGTCATGTGCTCAAAAAGATAAAATAAGAGGCTGTACTTTTTAGGCCGACTTGTTCAAATTTGATGCATGTATTGGTTTTTACGACCGGTTTTGACAAGAGAAACTTGGGGCGTTCACTGTGAGGATTCAAGCCACAGCAACAACACGTTCGAAGTGCCGGCACAAATTTTGAGATCTGATTCCAGCAATCAAAAAGGGGAAAGAAGGGGCCTAAAGGCACCTGCCCAAGCTGTTGCGAAAAATACACGCTTTGCGTGAGAGTCCATGTAATGCGAATGATTGAAAAAGAAACACAATGTTATTGGAGAAATTTTGCTTTTATGTGCCTCTCTTCAAAACTTGCCAGCCACATCTGGTGTGACGTCAGAATTTCCTGAAAGAATTAAGTTGGGTTTTTCCTGGAAATGCTTTCGGTTTGGTGAGCTCATTTACAGGAAACTGACTGAAGGAGGTCTCGCTAATGCAAAATAAAGTTCTCAAAAACCGACTAGACTTTCTTATATCCGAGCTAACATCCTCGGTGGGACTAGAAATTGACGTTCTTATGAAAGGGGATTCTTATAAGCGAGATTCTTATATCCGAGCTTTCGTAAGTCATAATAAAGAACACTTTCGAGGGGACCAAATTTTTTCCTTTTTAATAAGGGGGATTTACTGTAAGCGAGCTTCTCATAAGCGGGTCCGACTCTCTCTCTCTCTCTCTCTCTCTCTCTCTCTCTCTCTCTCTCTCTCTCTCTCTCTCTCTCTCTCTATGTTTAGGCCTCAGTTGCATGCAGATCATGGAGCACCATCTTTTTGTATCAATTTGGTGGGTGCTTCACACGTCTCTCTTCATTGGCCCAAAAAAAAAGCGACAACAAAAAGAAGGAAAAGAGTGTCCTTTTCCCTTCCCATCTCTTTTCTACCATCCATTAAGCTGATTTAGCATTTCTCATCTTACCTACGTCCAGAGCAATTACTGCCCCAGTGTGAATTGCTGCATGCGTCTATTGTGTTCAGCGGCAGTGAACAGTCGGCTGGGTTTATTGTTGCTCTAGTGTATGCTGCTGCTGCATGCGTTTCTACAAGTGTAAACAAGTGATTCACATTTGTCTGGGTTTATTTTTGCTCCAGTGTATGTGCGGTAGTGTTAGATTTTTATCCTTCAATTCTATATTTTTTTCTCGCTTTTGCTGCACGCTTTGCCGGACACAATTTTGTGCCGTTGTTTTTCCTTGGCCTAGATGGAAATTTTTCAGGGGGACAATGACACCCGTATTTAGTTTACAACCTTTTGCTCTCAAAATTCATTTAGTGGGTACTGCAGTGTGGCACTACAAATAAAGGTGATTATATCCTGACCTAACATCATTTCTGACAGGACTATACCAAAGTCGATGTTTAAACAGGTCACCCAAATGCATTCAGGGGGAAAAAGACCCAGAGAGGACCCGATATTCGAGACCACGTATTATAAAGTTCACGAAGGGACTATGAATTAAATGCGTAATGAAAAATATTTCATTATTTGAATCCACAAATTAAAAGAAAAAAAAAAACAGCGCCTTAAATCCCTCTGGAGTTTTGCTAACACTCAAAAAATCATTTCAAAGCTATTAATCAGAAAAATGGGAAACAAGCCCTCAAATAACCTAGCCCAGCTTATATTAAGTACCCTCTAAGGATTTCATACAGATTTATAATCATACTACCAGAATAAAACGAGAGGAAACGGGTTAGGTATGGCTAATGAGCAAAACAAACTATCTGGACACCTCAAAGCTGTTCGACAGACTGATAAAAATAGGAAAAAAAGGAAGCTTGTTACCAATGATCATTTATCGAATTTGAAAACTTTTGGATTTGCATAGAAGTTACTGAAATCAATAATCATAGCTTTATTTTTTTCAACAATTTTATAAGAAATCTTGAAAATAAATCTATGTATTTATAAACATAGTCGATCAAAAATTTTGGAACATTACACAGTGACCAACTCTTCAGTATAAAGGGAAGACCTTTATTTTGTGACACCCTCTCAATGGAATGAAAGAGTTTATACTTTATACCAACTAATCCAATAGGAAGGGGAAGCTTTATACTTTCAACACCAACTTACTTCACTGTAAAGAACTGTAAACCTTGAAAACTAATAACTTGCTCAGAATGAAGGAGAAAACTATTTTGACATCAACTAACTCATTCCAAGGAACACTTTTACTTTTGACACCAGCCAATATTTAAGAAAATAACTTCTTACACCTGTATTTACTCAACCCGAAGGAACGAATGTATACGTCGATAGCAGCCAATTAAAAAATGAACTAAGAACTCTATACCTTGATAGCAGGTAAGTTCGTATTTAGAAAAGTTTTATACAAGGACAGCATTAAACAATATAAATGGCGAAAATATCACAGTTTGAAATCAACTAAACCAATATGAAAGGAATCACTCTGTACTTAAACTACAACTTCATAAATGCGAAGAATAACTTTATACTTTGTGAGCAGCTAACTCAATATAAAGGGAAGAACTTTGTACTTTCATAACAGCTAACTCAATATACATGGGAAAACTGTATACTTGATTAACAGCTAACTCAATATAAAGGGAAGGATTTTATACTTTGTTTACAGCTAACTCAAAATAAAGGGGGGAACTTTATACTTTGTTAACAGCTAACCCAATATGAAGGGAAGAACTTTATACTTTGATAACAGCTAACTCAATATAAAAGGGAAAACTTTCAGCTTTTTTAACAGCTAACTCAATATGAAGGGAAGAACTTTATAATTTGATAGCATTACATTCAATGTGAAGGGGAAACAACTCTACACTTTGATACCAGCTAATCGATTATGAGAGAAACCTTTATACTTTGGTAAGAGCTAATTCAATACAAAAAAATCTTTATGGATACCAACTCACTCAATATGACAGAAAGATACGTTATACCCAATACCATTAGACTCCATTTTAAGGAAAGAGCTTTACACTTTGATACTAAATAAATCAGCGTAAAAGAAACATATTGATGCAAACTAATTTCATACTAAGAACAGAACTATATACCTTGATACAAACTTAATTTAAAAGAAGGAACTTTATGCTTTGATTCAACTACCTTAATATAGTGGGGAAAGCCTTAATGAGAAGACACCAATTCACCATAAAAGAAAGACATCACTTTGGCATCAGCTCATTCAACATAAAGGAAAAAAACTTTATGCTTTGACAGAACTAACTCACTATAAAGGGAAGAGCCTGTTAACACCAGCTAAAT
Organism: Stramonita haemastoma; assembly: GCA_030674155.1. NCBI lineage: Eukaryota > Metazoa > Mollusca > Gastropoda > Neogastropoda > Muricidae > Stramonita > Stramonita haemastoma. The sequence continues at coordinate 57,341,624 of CM060331.1, forward strand.
CAATATGAAGGGTAAATACTTCATACTCTGATACAAAAAACATAAAATATGAAATAGGGAACTCTTTACCTTTTGTAATAACAGAATATGAAGAAAACTTACAGTTTGATAACTATCTTGATATCAAGCTTAGAACTTTATTCTTTGACCCAACTAGTTCAATAGCAAGAGAATAATTCTATTCTTTGACACCAACTTATTTCATAGAATGAAAAAAAGAACTTATTGACAACTCAAGAGGGAAAAAAAGGATCTACACTAACCAATAACTGACTGAAAATACAAAAAAAACTGTGTACCTGATAACTGGCAGAATTTGAAGCCCAAACTACGTGTCAAATCATGGAGGTAAAATTGTGGTCAACTCCTCTACAGTAAGCGCTTTTTTTTTTATAGTATTTCCTCTATTTTCAAAGGATAGCTGAAGACTTGCTTTTTTGTTGATATCATATTATAGTCCCAGCAGAGATATCAGATTTATGAACTGTGGTTGAAAACCATCCTACTTTGGCGCCCACGGGCCACTCTAAAAAAAAGTACAATTTTTGAAGCAACGGTGCTATGGAAACATAAAGATACTATAATTATTGTTACTTATTTTTCTGCATTTTATCTTTCTTTTACAAATCCTTCCTCTATCACGGTATTCTCCGAACTAAAATATCTCCAACCAAACTGCTCTTTCCTTGTGCTACTGTTCCCTTCTAGCCGTTTCCCCACACCGCAGAACTGAGTCAGAGTTAAGGAATCTGTGTCAAAGAGTTAATTTAATTGTTAGGATCAAAATGGTGAAGTGTTAGGGTTTGCGGCATGGGGCAAGAACTGGAGTTAGAATTGAGTGTTAACAGCTGAAGGGAACAGCACTACAGGAAAGGAGTATCGCAAACAGTACTGCTCTTTCTTCAAACATCCTGCTCTCATCTTGTGCATAATTTACTCTCTTAAACTGCTCTGTGCAAATTCAAGGCTAAATCATTCGTTACTGCTAAATTTGTGATGCTATACCAGTAACAACTATGGCAAAGATTTGCAACACAATAAATATCTGAAATCTCAAGAGTACATCTCCAGGAGTTTTCGTTACGTTTCTGTTTTGAATGAGTACTTCTGATCAGAAATTAGATTTAAAACTTTCTGCATTTTTTACGCCAAAACAAAACGATGTTGTAAGCCAGTAAAAGCTTTGTTGGATCAATGTCCTTTCAAAAGCAGTCAAAATAGAGCAAATTTATTTGGTGTGTGTGTGTGTGTGTGTGTGTGTGTGTGTGTGTGTGTGTGTGTGTGTGTGTGTGTGTATGTGTGTGTGTGTGTGTGTGTGTGTGTGTGTGTGTGTGTGTGTGTTGTTTCGGACCTAATCCTTACGGCATCTTAGTATAGGATATAAATATTCATTTTACAAGCTGGGATATAAAGAAAATGACATGTTTTACTTCGGAACTGACAAATCAAATTTAAAAAAAAAAAAGAATTTGTTACAATAGTATCAGAATACTCAAGTCGGAACCTAATACTTAGGAACCATTTCAACATGGAGGAAATGTTTATACTTTGACACTTTTGGTACCAACTGAAGAGGTAAGGAAAAGATGACTCTGTACTTTATAGCGATAACTCTATACAACCAGACTTTTTCTGATTTTGACACGAACTAGCTCAATACAAAAACTAACCTGATAGATCAATACCAACTGACTTGATAGAAATGACAGAAACATCATGCTTGGACACCAGATAACTCCGCATCAAAATCTACTTTATTATTTGATACTAACATTCACTATGAAGGGGAGACTATTATACTGTTGCGCAAACAAACTGAATAGGAAGGAAAAAAAGTATGTACTTTAAAAGCAACTGATTCAGTATAAAAGAAATGGCTTTGGACTTGTCAACTTAATAAGAAGGAAGTAACTTTATATTTTTTATACCAAATAACTCAACATGTAGAAAAGAAATGTCTAATGAAAAGAAAGATGACACGAGGTAATTGTGAAGGACAGATGCTTATATAATAATACCAACTATTCAATATAAAGTAAAGTAGCTTAATCATTTGATGAAAAATGAATAAAAAGATTTTTTTTCATACACGTGGTAAACAGCTAAGTGTATATCGGGAACAGCGCTGTACACCTTGATACCACCTAGCTATAATCAGTAAAGAACTCTACACACTGACAGTAACTAAACATGTGAAATAACTGTAAACTTCGTACTAAGCTAATTTGATATGGAGGAAACAGCTTTTGCTTCAATACTAGCAAACTAGATATGATAAAAAAAATAATTAAAGGAAAAAACTGTATACTTTGATACGAATTATCTGAGTGTGAAGAAATGACTTTCTGCTTGAATACAAACTCACTCGCTATAAAGTTAAGAAGTTTATACTTTTATCCAATCTAGACTATGTAAAGGAGAGAAGTTAAAAATTATGGCAACTATCTCAATATGAAGGAATGATTTTTATGCCTTGCAACCATCTAGCTAAAAATGAAGGACATTTTCCATACGTTTACACCCCCTAGTTCAATATGATGGAAAAAATGTACAATTTCATACAAACTCAGTATGACGGAAATAACTTTGATAAAAAGTAACTATATATTACGGACGGATTTTTAAACATTGATCCCAACTAGCTAAATACGAAAATTATATACTTTTAAAATCAGGCCATTCGACATGAAAGAAAGAACTTTATTCTTTTATACCAAGCACCTCAGTAAGAAGGAAAGGGTTTTATCATTCATTTTGATCTGAATGAAGAGGAAAGGACACAATCTCTAAACCAGCTCACTTCTTTTACATTAAAGGAAACAACCATCCTCGTTGATACCTTTCAATCTGAAGGAAACGTTAAACTTTGATACCCATGTGAATGAGAAAATATATTTTGATTATAGTTAGCTTAATAAAGTAACCCTTTTCTAAAGTAATCATGAACTTGCAGTATTTTTTTCTTTTACTTGTCCTTGCAAATAAAGATTTTGCGATAAAATGTAGGGAAAAAACCCTGACAAGAGCTGGGTGATTTGAGGGCTATGTTTCTCTTAACAGGTTAAAACAAAACAAGACAATTTCAAGGGGGATCTTTTCCTCTGGAGTTAACATCGGTGCCGACTACCCCCTCCCCCCCCTCCAGTCCTTTGAATGAGTCTATAAACCAACGTACCGTGTGCGAACGCGCGCAAAATATCTTGCACACACGTTAACACCCGTTTCACTTTTCGGAAGAGCAGGCTTTTCGGAAGTGTGCCTGTGGGAACGGATGACAAAACTGCATACACACAGGGATTGAGCACACACACACACACACCACACACACACACACGCACACAGACACAGACACAGACACACAGACACAGACACACACACACACACACACACACACACACACACACACACACACACACACACACACACACACACACACACACACGAGAAGCACAGCTTTGATCTCCGTTCTGTGCTCTGTAGTGGTGTCTGTGGTGTAATAGTCCGTGTTTTTTTCCCGTGGTGTAGCACAGTCTTCCATGGTGCAGCGTAGTTTTCCGTGGTGTAGCGTAGTCTTCCTTGGTGTGGCATAGTCTTCCTTGGTGGTGCAGCGTAGTCTTCCTTGGTGTAGCGTTGTCTTCCGTGGTGGAATAGTCGGTGGTTTTTTTCCGTGGTGTAGCACAGTCTGGTTGCGTCTTTCATGTCTTTTCTGTGGCTTCGGGTATTCCCTGGTGGCGCCAATCTCCTCTCCAGATCTCCATTAGGGATGCACCAGCCCTCAATTCTTTTGGCCTGCCAACAGGGTCTTTCAACACTCATTCGGAAGGCGGAGGACAGGGCTGGATGGCGACGGCTGGCTGCAGAATCGACTCATGTCTCCTCCACGACCGTTCCGGTCATGAGAAAAAGAAGAAAGAAGAAGAAGCACAGTCTTCCATGGTGCAGCGTAGTTTTCCGTGCTGTAGCGTAGTCTTCCTTGGTGTGGCGTAGTCTTCCTTGGTGGTGCAGCGTAGTCTTCCTTGGTGTAGCGTTGTCTTCCGTGGCGTAGCGTAGTTTTCCGTGGTGAAGCTTAGCGTAGGCATCTGTAGTGTAGTCTTCCATAGTGTAGCGTAGTCTTCCTTGGTGTAGCGTAGTCTTCCTTGGTGTAGCGTAGTCTTCCTTGGTGTAGCATAGTCTTCCTTGGTGTAGTGTAGTTTTCCATGGTGAAGCGTAGCCTTCCGTGCTGAAGCGTAGTCTTCCGAGCTGAAGCGTAGTCTTCCGAGGTGTAGTGTAGTCTTCCGTGGTGTAACGTAGTCTTCCGTGGCGTAGCGTAGTTTCTGTGGTGGTGTTTACCGTGGTGTAGCGTAGTTTTTCATGGTGCTAGCCTTCCGAGGTAGAATGGTGTATGGTGTTTTCCGTGGTGTAGTCATCCATGGTGTAGACTTCAGTGGTCAGGTCTTCACTGGTTTTGGACTTCCGTGGCATCAGAGAAGCCTGAAAAGGAAAGAGTTTCAGTTAGGAATAAAATGTCAGGGTTTGGTTTTCTTTTTTGCGGGGTATCGTTCCTCGGCTACAGCTTCGAGGTTCACCAGTGGTGACATTTTGAGTAGCCCACCTTTTTTTTTTTTTTTTAAACTAACATTAAGGCAGCCTCATGTCGACCAGAGATCTAGAAATCCATTGAATAGTCATGCAGGGAACAAAGCTCAAGTGTTCTCTAGGTGCAACTGGAAACACCCATTCCAAAGGATTGATCCCCCTCCCCTCCATTTCCAGCGTTTGATACTACTGACTATCACAATCTAGAAATCTTCAGGATGGGTCTATAAACTGGAACCCCCCCAAAAAAAACAACAACAAAAAAACAACCACCCCATACATGATCCAGGCTGATAGATTCGAATTACAGATGTAAGCAAAGAGCTCATGTCTATTAATGTTAAACTTTGGTATATGTTGAGTTTGTTTTCATCCATGACAAAGTCT
>CM060331.1:57351585-57354085 GCA_030674155.1 Stramonita haemastoma
GTTTTGCGCTGGATGTGCCCTCCAGGGCCTTTTTTCTCTGATGTGTGCCCTTCAGGGGCACGTCTTTCAGGAGTTTGCCCTTCAGGGGCATGTCTTTCAGGAGTGTGCCCTTCAGGGGCTTTTCTCTCAGGAGTGTGCCCTTCAGGGGCATGTCTTTCAGGAGTGTGCCCTTCAGGGGTATGTCTTTCAGGAGTGTGCCCTTCAGGGGCATGTCTTTCAGGAGTGTGCCCTTCAGGGGCATGTCTCTCAGGAGTGTGCCCTTCAGGGGCATGTCTCTCAGGAGTGTGCCCTTCAGGGGCATGTCTCTCAGGAGTGTGCCCTTCAGGGGCATGTCTCTCAGGAGTGTGCCCTTCCAGGGGCATGTCTCAGGAGTTTGCCCTTCAGGGGCTTGTCTCTCAGGAGTGTGCCCTTCAGGGGCTTGTCTCTCAGGAGTGTGCCCTTCAGGGGCATGTCTTTCAGGAGTGTGCCCTTCAGGGACCTGTTTGCATGTTGCTGCCCTTCAGGGGCCTGTTTTGCATGCAGGATTTTGCCCTTCAGGAGCCTGTTTTGCATGTAGGATATTGCCTCAAGGCCTGTTTTGCATGCAGATTTGCCTTTAGGGCCTGTTTTGCATGCAGATTTTGCCCTTTAGGGGCCTGTTTTGCACGCAGAATTTTGCCCTTCAGGGGCCTGTTTTGCATGCAGGATTTTACCCTTCAGGGGCCTGTTTTGCAGGATGCTGTCCTTTAGGGATTGTCTTGCAGAATGTTGCCCTTTGGGGGCTCGTTTTTCCAGGCGTTTGCTCAATAGGGACTTTTCTAGGACTTTACCCTTTATGGACTTCCATTGAGTATATTACTCTTCAGAAGTTCAACCCTTGAGGGTTGAGTTCAAGCGTTGCTTATATCTCCGATAGTCCGCCCGTCCTCCCTATTGGTCTTACATAAGTCAAGTCAAGTCATGTGGGTGAGGACAAGTCCACTGGGCCCTGTGCTCCAGCATCGTGCTGCTGGTGTCTTCACAGCCTGCAGTGAACAAGTCCAGAAGGTGGAGAAAACCTGGTGGGAATAAAACGAGCAAATAGCTTACAGATCTATATCAATAGATCTATATCACAATACAGATCTATTAATACAGATCATCACATACAGATCTATTTCACATACAGATTAGTTCACATACAGATCTGTTTACGATACCCATGGCAAAACTTTGAGAGGTCATTATTTTTTTTTCTCCTATAATTATGGTTTTTCAATATTCAACTTATTTCCATCATCTGACTTTTTATTATCTATTTTGGCAGATCCTTTAAAACTATGAAAAAGTCTTCTGACGTGCGTGCGAAATGTTTTACTAACAGGTCCTCTGACATGAACGTAGGTAAGAAAATCAAGAAAATACCATCTGACCTATGTTGGAATTGTTCTAGAAAAAGTCTGCTGACGTGTATGCACATATTCTACCGAAACTTCTGACGTGTGTGCAAAACAAGATCTTTTGACGTGCGTACAAGATAAGGTGTTCTGATGTAAGTGCAAGAGAAGACCCGATGTGTGTGCAAAATGTTCTGCACACGTTTGCACACACAATCTGGGTTCAGTGTTTTAGCTGAAGAACTTACAGGGTATGGAATTCGAACATATTTTTTGCTGCATCGACTGTGACGTTCCAGTCCTACTGTTTCCGCCCTGTTAATTCCCACCCCAACCCCCACCCCCCCGCCCCAGCCATGCAAAGAAATGTGTCGCATTATCAGGGTCGAAAGTCCATTGGGAAACTATCAATGCCAGGCCACTGTGGGGTCACCAGCCAGAGGGGCAAGAAAAAAATATGTCTTCACTGTTGCCACGGAAAAGTTTGGTACTAGTCTATTGTAAATTTCATCTTCAATACATTGTGGACGCTTTTGATATTGCAAAAAGAAACATTACTTTTAGAAACTAAACGCTTTCATTTTCTGGCACTGTCTTTTGTGCTGACATGGAAAGTGATCTCTAAACTGGAAGAAATTTAAACGTATACAACAACAACGACAAAATATGAGCCATTCTGGTAGAACCCGGTGAACATACCTGCGCTGCATTCACATTAAGTGGGTATACAAAGTGATGCAGATTTACATTAAAACACGAGAAAATGGACGCACTTCTAATTTTATTTATTTATTTATTTATTTATTTATTCATTTATTCATTCATTCATTCATTCATTTATTCATTTATTTATCTACTATCTATTTCTTTCTTTCTTTCTTTCTTTCTTTCTTCTTTTAAATAGAGTATAATTGAAAAAAGTACTCGTGTGCTTATTTTTTTACGTCAGTCCCCGTGTGTTTGCAGTTATATGAATATTGTCATCCGTTCCTACCGGCACGCAAGGGCCTACTCTTCCGAAAAGCGGAACGGGTTTTAGCGTGTGGGCAAGATGGTCTGCGTGCGTTCAAACACGAAATTGCTCAAACTGTTTCTTTACATTAAAAAAAATAATCAACTCTCTTTGGCACCGTCTACTGACGAAA
>CM060331.1:57359085-57396585 GCA_030674155.1 Stramonita haemastoma
TCTCTGTCTGTCTGTCTCTGTCTCTTCTCTGTCTGTCTCTTCCTGTTGTCTGTCTTCTCTGTTCTGTCTCTCTCTCTCTCTCTCTGTTCTCTCTGTTCTATCTCTCTGTTGTCTCTCTGTGTTCTTCTCTCTGTTGTCTCTCTGTGTTCTATCTCTCTGTTGTCTCTTGTGTTCTATCTCTCTGTTGTTCTCTGTTCTTTCTCTCTGTCTCGTCTCTATCTCTCTTTCCTCTCTCTCTCTCTCTCTCTCTCTCTCTCTCTCTCTCTCTCTCTCTCTTCCTCTCTCTCCTCTCTCCACCACTCACACACACACACACACACACACACACACACACACAAACATGCGATAATCCATGGAATACCAAGACAGAAGGACGAGACATGGCAGGGATGTGAGGGTTAGTCAGCGATATGATCACAGACAAGCTGGAAATGGCTGAACACTTTTCTATAGACCAGCTACACCGTTTGAACGCAGCCTCCAATCACCCCTGGTTGCAAGCTGCAGCTCGCTCCAGGACAAAGAGAAATTCTGAAGAACAGGCCCAGGCTGAAAGGCACGGAGTTTCATCAATGGGGACTTTTCACCAGGGTCAGAGGAATCAGACGGAAGCTGACTCCTCACTCCAAGATGGCCAGACAGGGAGAAGAAGGTCAGCACGTGCATGATCCCTGGTCATTGAAGGAACACGGTACGTCCTGGAGGCAGATGACCAACTGAGGGAAGCAGGATAGGACTTTGGCCGGTCCTGCAAACCTTTGAACATCAAGTCAACGTCTGCAAAATTTGCCGGGGTTTTTCTTCACCGAGGAGATGGAGGGACCTTTTGTGAACTCTGCAGGCCTAGATGGCAGGGAACATGACAACAGGCTCCCTCCCACTACCACCGCCTCACAACCAACAACAACTATCATGTATCAGATTTTCTATAGTAGTTTCTTTTTGACACATAGTTAACTGGTTTATACTTCACACATGGAGAAAGGTGAAGTGTGTTTGCGTGGGATGGAGGACAAATACGATCCTCACAGAAAGCTTTTAGGGTCATTTACCAGCAGACAGGGCTGGGTCAGATTCCGGCTTCGTCTGCTCCTCTATCCGGAGCTGCCATTGTTTGAAGGCGAGGACGAAGCTTTCAAAAGATTAGAGTTGATTTCTCCAAGTGTTCAATTTCAGACGACGGAATGTTGTACGCCTATCAGCAGAATGAAGTTTCTGGAAGGAAGAAGATGGCGATGATGAGATGAGATGAGATGAATGAGAGAGATGAGATGGAGAGAGAGAGAGAGAGAGAGAGAGAGAGAGAGAGAGAGAGAGAGAGAGAGAGGAGAGAGAGAGAGAGAGAGAGAGAGAGAGAGAGAGAGAGAGAGAGAAGAGAGAGAGAGAGAGAGAGAGGGGAGAGAGGAGAGAGAGAGAGAGAGAGAGAGAGAGAGAGAGAGAGGAGAGACGCACACAATACACGCGCGCGCATGCGCGCGTACATAGTCCTTCGTATGAGGTTATAACCGAGGTCCCGTGTGTGAACGCACGCAGAACATTTGTGCATACGTTAACACCCGTTCCGCTTTTTTGGAAGAGTAGACCATTGTGTGCCTGAGGGAACGGGTGGCAAAATTTACAAAACTGCATTTAAACGGGGACTGGATGTAAAAACACATTAGTGCTTATTTTCTTATCCACGTAAAAAAAAAGATAAAAAAAACCCACAATTAATTGGTAAACGATTTTTGTACAAAACATTTTAGGTTCTTATCAGACATCTGGAGTTCTTTTGGGTACTATTTTATGAAGTCGACAGGCCATTTCTGTGTGTGCGCTGCCAGGCAAAAAATAAAGGCAAAGATGTTCCCACAGCCTACCAAGTCATCAGGACCAGCATCTTGAGGGCGCCCCATCTTCTCTCCTTCGTCGCTTTACCTTTCCTGAACCTAAAGAGGGTAGGTACCCATTTACAGCTGGGTGTACTGGGGGACTGTACTGAAACTAAGGCGCACAAACGGTCACGCATTCCAAGGCAGCCACATCAGCGCTGCTTATCCTATGCTTGGGGACAGCAAGTGCACTGACCACTGAAGTGTCCCGTCCCTCAACTTGGCAGCAACAGCCAAAACCTTCAAAAAGTCTAGAGACGAAACCAGGGGTGGTATTTTTCATGCCACGACATTCAACAATATTTCCAAAGGTCTTGCAGAACACAATTCTGGGATGCTGAAGACGAGATAGACAGAAAAAACGGACTGCAGTACTGGATAGAGCCCCCCCCCCCCCCGCGCCACAAAAGCTGTTTTAAAATCAAAACTTGGATGAGATCACAAATCGAGGCCCCGTGTGAGAACACACGCAGAACATCATGCGCACACGTTAAAGCCCGTTCCGCCTTTTGGAAGAGGAGGTCATTGTGTGCTGGTGGGAACGAATGACAAAAAACCTGCATGAACACATGTGCCGTATTTCGACATCATCCCGAGTCGGAATGCAGGTACCTGAATGGTGTAGGTGTGGGAAAGCGGTGGCATCACAAACATCTCCTCTGTGGTGACCTGGGAGATGTAGCCGAGGAATGGGAAAAAGGCGAACACACCTGGGGACTTGGCACACCACCGCCACAAGTGCGGGAGGCTGATGTTTCTGTCAGTGTAGCACCTCTACCGTCATTCTGTTCTTCACCCTGTCGTCAACACTGGAATGTGCACATTTTGTTTGTAACATCTGAGTAGGAATCGTCCAGCTATTTTACACTGTAAGGATCCTTCCAGAAGGCGCTGTTCAAACTGTTCTGTGTCATCCCCTTCCCTGAAGAAAATGAAGGCTGTTCTTTTCCAGAATCTTTGTAAAAGTTATGGTAAACTTGAAATGTGCTCTGCCAATTTTTTTTGTACATGTACCCAATTACAAGTGCCCCCCTGCACACACACATACACACACACGCGCGCTACAGCACACACACACACACATACACTCAATACACTACCACACCACGCACACGCACGCACACCACACACACACACACACACACACACACACACACACACACACACACACACTCGCACGCACACACACAGTGCTGACTCACTATCCCCAAAAAGTCCTTCGGATGAGACTTTAAACCGAGGCCCCGTGTTCGAACGCACGCAGAACATCTTGCGCACACTTTAAATCCTGTTCCGCTTTTCGTAAGAGTAGGTCATCGTGTGCCGGTGGGAACAGATGACACGATTTACAAAGACACGGGGACTGGATGTAAGAAAGCACAAGTGTGCGTTATTTCATTATCCTCGATATAAAAGAGAAAAAAAGATACAATACAATAGCACACATAAACGCGCGCACATACATACATACATACATACATACATACATACATACATATACATACATACATACATACATACATAATCATACATACATACATACATACATACATAATTACATACATCATACATACAAAATACATACATACTACATACACACACTACTTCACGCACACATATCACACACGCGCGCACATGATGGACTCTATGTATGATATGTTCAATAGCCAATATGCTGTTGCCCATTGATTCATTCGTTTTGTTTGTCTATAAGTACAAAATCGTCAACTTTTGAACAGACGTTAAACGCGACAAAATCATCAGCAGCAGGTGCAGCAGAAGCAGCAGCACAACAACAAATCAATCATCATCATCATCATCATCATCATCATCATCATCATCATCATCATCATCATCATCATCATCATCTCCATCATCTCCATCCTCATCTCATCTTCAATCCAACCACATCACACAACAACAACAACAACAAACAGAGCAATATGACTTACAATGACCTGTTCACATCTGAGCCAAGCAAAAGCCACATTAGGGCTGACCATAGAGATTAAAGCCGGCATCATAGACAGCCAGGTTCAGAGACGTTGGAGCCACACAGCTCCAGAGCCTACAATGGACTGGGCCACATGTTTACGATCTTCCGGATGAAAGGAACATGCCATCCACCAGCCTCTCCATCCCTTTGCCAACGAGTTTGCATACAGATAGCTGGCTGTGTACCTCAGAGATAGTGTAAATCACATCAACACGACGTGTTAAAGCCTAGTGGTAAGGGGGGTGGGGGGGGTGTGAAACACTCTGACTACAAATAATGTTGACAGAGGATTTGGGAGGGGAGGAGGGGAGGGAGGGTGTACTTTGCTTTTTTGTTGTTGGTTTTCTTTCACTTTCCTTCTCCCTCCTTTTGGGTTTTGTTTCTGTCGTGGTGGGGGTAGGGGTTGGGGTGGGATGTAGCCTCGTGAGAGTGTTGGGATCGCCATTTGACGGTCTGGGATCGAGCCACCACCAAAACATTCCCCTTCAAGAGGATTTTCCCCGCGGGACTGAACATCAGTACTGTCTCCACTCCTGGAAATCCTTTACATGAGACTAAAATAACCCTGGAACCCTGACAGCGAACACATGCAGACCATCTTGCACACACGTTAAAACTCGTTTTGTGTTTCGGAAGAGTAGGCTATTTGTGCCTGCAAGAACGGATAACAAAACGAAAAAATCCCAGCCAAAATAAAATGAATAACTGCTGTGCCCTGTGTCTTTCTGTTTAGACATCATCCCTATGGCCACCTCAGTGGTGGCATAATTGGTTTGCACTAACCAACCTCCTAGGCGTGAACCTCTGAGCTGTAGACTGACTGTGGAACCCCCTCTCTCCCTCCCATCCAAAGTGTCTGTTTTTTCCCCTTGTCTCCTCTTTCTCTCTGTCAGCCCATCTGCTGTCTGCAGTTCTGTCTGTGTTTCTCCCTTCTCTTAGTTTCTGTTTGTCTCATCTCCTGTTTCCCTAAATATCGCTGTTTGTTCGTGATGATATCTCTCTCTCTCTCTCTCTCTCTCTCTCTCTCTCTCTCTCTCTCTCTCTCTCTCTCTCTCTCTCTCTCTCTCTCTCTCTCTCTCTCTCTCTCTCTCTCAAATACTTTCTCTTTTGCAGCGTGTTAAAGGTTAACGATCCATTAGTATACTGTTATTTACAGCCTGGATTTGCTTGCTTTCTGTGTCTGTTAGATTGACAGCTTGCATGGGGGGGAATCAGTTATGCAGGATCACTCCACCACCACTTCCACTGTCCCACCACTATCATATCATCACCACCCTCCTCCTCGCAATGATAATGTACACATACAACAACAACGATAATAATGAGGAGCACAATCCTTATTCTCCTTGAAAACAAACGACACACCAGATACGGTAATCCACTTGAAACCACACACGTAGTGTCAGCACCGGAGGGGTTTTCCCCTTGCCGGATAACGAGATGTCGACTTTCTGACTTTCTACGTCTTGTTCGGTCTCAGTGGTTTCCGCGGATCACAGACACCCAGACTTGCCTCGAGACTGGTGCCTGAATCGATAGCCCGCTAAGCACTGGAGACTAGTGCTCTTCCCTGTGGACCTCAGCACTGTAGGTTGCCAGGGATGAACGCTTCCCCTTGGTTAAGCCTTCTCTTCTGGCTGCAGTCTTTCGGTGCGCATCCTTTTATTTCTTAGAGAATGTGTGCCGGTTATGTGATCTATGTTTGTATTCATTTATTATGTGCATGAAAGTTTGACTTAAGACTTGAGGTGAAATGATTGATTTTATTACGGAAGGTAAAGTTGCGATGTACAAAGGTGGAGACTTGCTTTAGTGAAGAGATTGTGTGTGTGTGTGTGTGTGTGTGTGTGTGTGTGTGTGTGTGTGTGTGTGTGTGTGTGTTGTGTGTGTGTGTGTGTGTGTGTGTTGTGTGTGTGTGTGTGTGTGTGTTTGTGTGTGTTTGGTGTGTTGTGTGTATGCGTGTTTATGTGTGTGTATGTGTGTCTGCGTACAACGTACAAGAACAACAACAGCAACAACAACTCTGCTATCACTACTGCTACTTCATCAACAACAACAACAGTATCATTATTAACAAAACAAGAATAATAACAAGAACAGCAAGAAGAAGGAGAACAACAGCTCCACTATTTCAACTCTAATACAACTACTTAATTTCACAATCACCGTCGCAGCCCACCATCATCAACAACAACAGCAGCACTGCCACCGTTCCAACTGCTGCCACCACCACTACCATCACCCACCACAATCAGCAACACCACCACCATTATCTCAACCACTGCCGTTAAGTATTCTATAAAATCAAAGGCAGCAGCGCGGTAGCAGCAACAACAAGAGCAGGTTCAACAGCAGCAACAGCTGCAGCAGCAGCAGCACATAAACCATCACCACAACACGCCCCTACACCCCCATTACTACCACCACCACACACCACCACCACCACCACCACCACCGCAATATCAGCAACACACCAATAATTCTCTCACTACCTCAACTCTTCTTTCTACCTGTCCATTCCCTCACCTCACCGGCAATAAGCATCACGACTCACGCCACAAGTATTATAGGGAACAGTCTGCAGTTCCATTGGCCCCGTGTCCTTAGGGAACATCTGTTTTAGGCCCGGCCCTTTGCTGACATTGCTTCCAGTTTGTCAGCCCATGGGGCAGAGTAGACAGGTGTAAAGCAAAGGGGATTTTGTCATTCCTTGGCTAGAGCTGTGATGATCAGCAGTGGTGGGATTTTGCATATAATGCGACCATAACCATGCTGTACCCACCAATAAAGTACCCGCATTCCAACGTCGGCGACGGTGTCTGAATACAACACTTGTGTGCATACGTATAAAAAATCGATTTTGTCATTCGTTCTTACCAGTGCGGAATGGTCTATAGGCGGAACGGGTTTTTAACGTATGCACAAGACGTTCTACTTGTGTTCGCACACGGTGCCTCAGTTGAAAGTGTAATCGGAAGGAGTTTTGATGGAGCGGAGTTAAAACGGACCCTTCGTGAAGGCTCCATCGTGGGCCGTCAGATCTCCAGCTCAACGCTCTAACCACTGGTGATCCTGCCCACTGTCACAAGGGATGAAGTGGATTGTGTGGATTGTAATGGCGTGATAGATCTCATTTGGGACTGAGGTCATCATGCTAGCCATACACGGTGTCCTGTGCACTGGACGCTTTTGGTGACTTTAAACACCAGTGACGCAGTTTCCATCCCTTCTTGTCCAAAGCTGATGCTGTAAACCTTCCCCAGAAAGCTGTCTTCACACACTGATCAACATGCAAAAACCTCTCCTGCCAGGATGACAGGTTGATCATCGACACAATACCTTTCAGTTGGGAAATGACGAAGAATGGCCAACTTCGTGGCCGCAGCTCCATCACCGCTGACCTCAACACAGCAAGCTGATTCCATCGCCGCTGACCTCAACACAGCAAGCTGATTCCATCACCGCTGACCTCAACACAGCAAGCTGATTCCATCAGGACAGACAGACTGCATTGAATCAGAATGGAACGCAATGGAGTCAGGCCTGACCCAACTGGCTCCTCTCGGCAAGACTTCCTTTTTGCTCTTTATGTGCCATTGCCTCCGGTTTCTGCATGACCCCACATTCCAGAAAGAAAAGGGATATTCCTGTGTGAATGGCATTCCGTATCTGTGCTTAGGGGAGTGTCAAAGGGTAATTGCTTGGAGAACGTGAAGGCACGGCTACCCAGCATTCTATTTCTATTTTACTCACTGGTGGAGAAAAGTGCTATTAGAGGCTGTCTCGTGGGGGTGACTTTTGGTTGACAGAACGGATATATCTGGGAATATTGTAGAGAATTTGATTGTGCACCCGCTAATTTTACGTCAGTTGTACTCCATGTTGTCACTTTTCTCCCTGTTTTTCTGTCTATCTGTCTGTTCGTTAGTTGACTTTCTGTGCTTCTTTCTGTGTTGAGTGTGTCTACTGTCTCTTGCAGATCTCGATACTTCCTGACTCTGTCTCTCCTTTTCTGTCTTGCTTTGTTTTGCTGGCTCACTCTCCTCCGACCTTTGATCCTTTGTCTTGTTTCCTTTTATGGTAAAGTTTTTTTTTCTGGTCCTACTCTTTTATGTGCATTAAGTTTCTCTAGTTTTTTTCTTTGTTTTATTAGTTCTTTTATAAAATCTGTATATTTATCTTTTTGTGTTACTTAAGTACTATGTGTTTTAAGGACCAGTTTAACCATAACAGTAGCTTCTAGGGTATGGTGTACACACCTTTCTTCAATTTCTCAAGTAAAGCAGTTTGCTCTAGAAGTAATCTTTACTGCAAATATATGATTGAATTCTGAGAGTTGCCAAACGTTAATAACAAAACCAGTCTAAAAAACAACAACAAATACAACACCAATATCAGCAGCAACAGCCCAGACAGACGTAGTAGTAGAAATAGATAGCAACCTGGCTACCACAAGAAATGCCATTGCAACTCCCAACCCAAAACAAAAAAAACAGTCATCAGCTACACCACCACCACTACCACCACTACCACCACTACCACCACCACCACCACTACCATATGGTGTTGCTCATAGCCCCTCTGACCACAAAGACCATATCAGGACTGTCACCTCATTCAATTTCAGCAACTCAATTAAAATTCACCACGAGAAAGTTCAAAATGAACATCACCTAATCCCTTTTAAATATCTGACATCGTCAATCTGATAAAGAGATATAAAACTAAATGACAAAAGGAACTATTTCAGTCTTCAAGGCTTACCAACCACGCCGTGCTGAGGATGGCGAATGTTCCGCTTAGTTTGTCGTTCAAATTTACCAAAAAAGAGAGAGGGGAAAATAGGATAATGAACACTTCAGTGTACATGGTACATAACAAAAAGCCACACCGCAAGTCACGCCGCACAATGGCCATCCTGTGGTCATGCCGGTGTTCACCATCATCATCACTGCCTGCTTTCAAGAACAAAACAGACCAGGCATGAAAAAAGAGAATCGTTGAAAGATTTGCTGGATAAAGGGCACAAGAATGAACTGGGAAGGCAGAATTCAAGAAGCACGATAGAAAAGTAAGAAAAAAGCAGAAACAAAGAGTGACAGAAAAGGTCACATTTTAGCCCAGAACCTGAACACCAAGCTGTAGGGCCACAAGAGGAGGTGGAGAGGACATGTCCTATTCCCAGACCCGTCTGACGGGTGGAGCACTAAGAGAAGCAGAAGGTGGCGGTGCTGTTGATACTGAAAGGAGCCCTCAGTCTGCAGCGCTGACGGACAACACGACCACTCGCGGCATGCCCCACAAGAACAAACAACAAATAACGATGCATGCGTTTTTGGACCTTTCTCCTTTCCCTGTCGAGGCCTAAGCAATCGCCGCCATGAAATCACAGGCAATCTGGCAGAAAAACCTGACGTGACTCTTCACTAAAACAGCGTCAGCAGTTACCCGCCACTTGGCCTTATTTTCTTGAAGAGCATTTCCGCTGTGCACTTTGCGGTGCCAGCAGTGCAGAATGCTGCGGCCTGTGAAGCGCCAAGGGGAAGGAAGTGTGCCGGTATTCCTGTGTGGACAACAACCAGCATAGCTGTGGCTGTCTGCGCTCTTGCACCCAGGTGATCTCCCCTGCCACGCGCACTGTGTGTGGAGGGAAATGAAAGGGATTTTACTGATCAACTTTCCCTGCAAAGTTTGCCCTTTGCTAACTGACAGGAAACAAAAGGGAACATGACAGAATGTTTACATTGTACTATTTTTTGCTTCTGTTTCTCTTTTGTTTCCGTTATCTTGTGGGATCAATAAAAATAAGACATAACAGGATCAATAAAATAAGACATAACACCCAAGTTTGTTAAAACAGGATTGATGTTTTTTCATCTCACTCCTTGGCTAGCATTCCAAGATTCTCCAATGGTGAGAATTTTGCATAATTATGCGATCGTTTTTGCTCACCATTAAGACGACCGCATTCTAAAATGGAAGGTGACATCTAAGCATGACATCAGTGTGCATGAGTTTATTTAATATCTTGTCATCCGTTCATACCGGTAAGTAATGGCCTACTCTTCCAAAAGGCAGAACGGGTTTTAACAATGTCCGCAAGATGTTCTGCATGTGTTTTAACATGGCACATTGGTTTACAGCCTCATTTAAGTCTTTCGGGGGAGTGGAGTCTGTACTCATTTTAACCCCTGGGGAAAATGGCCTCAACCTTTGCTGTGGTGATGGCTCAGTCCGGGTCATCAGACTGTGAGCCAATGCTCAAACCTTGGGCTGTCCCCACCCTAGGGTTTGTTCAAAACTTTCGGTATAAAAGACTAACCACCTTCTTTCTTTTTTCTTAAAAAAAACGTATGGCATTTTTCTTTGTGAAAATTGTCTGAGAGTGTTGCTCTTCATAATGTTGTCTCCTGTTTTACCCCTGCTCTGAGTTGATTCTAAACTGCTTCATTTGGGAAGAAGTAGCAAAAGAAATGCACACGAGATTATTGGGAGTCGTCTGCCTCCTGTTTTTTTCCCAGAACAGGAAAAACGTCACGTGACATGCGCGGCCACTTGCTGGGCTGTCAGCTCCAGACTTGAGCCACAAAGTGTATTGTGGGGCAGAGACCAATTTCCTGTTGGGAGAGGGGATGGTGGTGGTGGTGGTGGTCAGATATTGCTTCTGGCTGTGGGGATGGCAAGTTGTGCGTATCAAAAGCAACTATAAGTCCTCATAACCCCCCCCTCCCTCCTACCAACCCCCCCCAAACAAAACCCAAACCAAAACAACAACAAAAAACAAAAACAATTACAACAAAACAACCCAACAAAAACAACTACAACAAAACAACCCAACAACAACAACAACAACAACAACAACAACAAACCAACAACCCCCCCAAAATCCCAACCAAACAACCCCATCCTCCCCACACAACGCACATACAGAAAAAGAGGAGCCATCTGGCAGCTTGTGATCAAAGTGTTTTATATATTGTTTTTTTCCTTGATATAGATTTGTTGTTGTTTTTTAAAGTAGCTGCTGTGGCTGTTTGTTTGGACGGGATAGCCTGGCGGTTAGAGTGAAGCGCTCGGGATCTGTTGACCCGGGTTTGAATCGCGTTCAAGAAGATTTTTTTGCCTCTTCAGTTAACATCAGTGCCGACTCCACTCTCCCCATAAGTCCTTTGGATGAGACTATAAACTGAGGTCGCGAGCGCGAACGCACGCAGAACATCTTGCGTGCACGTTAAATCTTGTTCCGCCTTTCGGAAGTGTAGGCCATTGTGTGCCGGTGGGAACTGATGACAAAATTAAAACTACATATACTCGGGGCCTGGATGTAACCCCCCCCCCCCACATTAATGCTTATTCCATTATCATCGAAATAGAAGAATAAACAAAAAAAAATAGTTTGCATATATTATTGGGATCTTTGTCTTCATTCAGAAACGTTTCTCTCTCACATTGTTTGCATTATTTAGTCCGAGGACAATTTTTTCAGCATGTAACCATAGTTATAACTACGTCTTTCTGTTTTCCTTTCCACTATCAACCTAGCCACTACCAAGCAAACCATCAAACATATCTATTTTTCTGTTTTCCTTTCCACTATCAACCTAGCCACTACTAAGCAAACCATCAAACATATCTATATATTTCCGAAGTCAGATTGTGGCTACCTTTATGTGGGCGAAAACTGCCACATGCGCATTGATGAATCTCGGAACTTTAGCTGAGCAAGGAAAAAAAAGCCTGGCAAAAAGCTAAACCCTTTAACCCAATAAGGAGTACACTGACCGATATTTCAAGACCGATATTTCAGCTATCCATCCCAGTCATTAATTAACTCATCATACAATTACTTAACTATTGATCATAAACAAATTCAAGAACCATCCAAATACCTACCAGCAGCTGCGTATGCTCTAAGTAAGCCATTAGAGCTGCACTGCATTGCAGGTAAATTACATGACATCATATGACGTGTTCCGTATGTCTGTGTGACTGTAGGGGTGCCACGGAGGACTTGACCATTTTCTCTCTTCACCTTCCTCCGTCTATAAGTCGGTCAGATCTAGGCCTGTCCAGATCAGGTATGTTGTCATTCCATCACCTTTTCTATCCCTTTTTCATTGTCAAAACCAGACAAATGACAAGTTCGCTCACCAAACGGTCAGAAAGCAGCCAACCAACCAACCAGCCAACCAACCAACCAACCAATCAGTCAAATGATTTATGGACAATCCTTTTGACCTACATGTTGACCTTGATCTGATGTACAATCTTACTAATCAACATAGACCACTCGCTGCAAAGATCATGATGATTTTGAATAAGTCCAATCCTCGAATTCAGAATGCAGTAACCTAAATGGTTGGCAGAAAACAACAACAACAACAACAACAACAACCAGCAGCCAAAACCCAGAGGCTTGCGCAAAAAAATACCACCATCAGTGAACCAGAGGCCGAAGCAGATGAACAAAAAGTCCACCAAGTAGCATGAGGTCACAGTCTAACGCGGGAGTACAATGATTGGGAGGAGGAAGAATGATTTTTGTGCACGTTAGATTGCGTGTCTACGTGTGTGCGTGTCGTGGTGTGGTGGTGTGTGTGTGTGTGTGTGTGTGTGTGTGGTGTGTGTGTGTGTGTGTGTGTGTGTGTGTGTGTGTGTGTGTGTGTGTGGGTGTGTGGTGTGTTGTCTGTGTGTGTGTAGTGTGTGTGTGTGTACAGTGTTTGATGGGTGACTATGGGTCTGGGTTGTGTTAATTCTGTGTTGTATTACCGTGTGTATGGGTGAGAGTGGTGGTGAGTGTGTGAGAGGGAGTGGTGTGTGTGTGGGTTGGAGAGTCACTGTACAGAGGTTGACAGAGGAAGACGACATGCAGCTGACAACTGATGGACAGAGACCTTGAACATACTGCAAAAATGAGGAAACAGCAGACAGACGAGACAGACAGACAGACAGAGAGAGAGATAGAGAGAGAGAGAGAGAAAAAGAGAGACAGAGACAGAGACGAGAGAGAGAGAGAGAGAGAGAGAGAGAGAGAGAGAGAGAGAGAGAGAGAGAGAGAGAGAGAGACAGACAGACAGACAGACAGACAGACAGACAGACAGACAGACAGACAGACAGACAGACAGACAGACAGACAGACAGACAGACAAGACAGCTTTCTGGGCGGACCATTTTTGCGTTTTCAGAGTGTCAGATTAAAAAATACCAAGCATGCAGATGCAAGCGCTTTGACTAATGTGATGATCCATTTACACCTTTGCCAGCCTGCGATAAGGCCTGTCATTACAAGAAAATCGATATGTTGTCTTTGGGATTTTGGAGTTTTAATGCCGTTTAATTTGATTCTGTATTTAAAGCAGTTCTTTCTTTCTTGTCTCTTTCTCTCTGTCTGTCTCTGTCGGTCTTTCTGTTTGTCTTTTTTGTATTTTGTCTTTCCTTTTTTTCTTTGGTTTATTGATTTATTATTCTTTAAAAAGGTAAAAGGTAAAGGTGCCCATAACCTGTATGGTCGCAAAGGAGCGAGGCGTCAGAGACCTCAGCTTCTATAGGGGCCAGGATATTGAGGGCGGCGCCCCTCTTTTCCTTTCGCTGCTTTACCTTTCCTGACCCTAAAAGGGCAGTTACCCATTTACAGTTGGGTGAACTGGGGGGGGGGGTTGGGGGTGGTCTGGATGTACTGTAGCCAATGGCGTGCACACGGTCACCCATCCAACTGGTTTAACCATGCTGGACGCTGCCTAACCCTGGCTGGGGAAAGCGAGTGCTCTGAACACTGAGCTATCCCGTCCCCCTATTATTCTTTATCAAAAAAATATATATATATATACCATTTTAGTCACGGCAGATTTCTCTTCGTGAAATTCCGGCTGCTCTCTCTAGGGAAAGTGTGTCGTCACAAGAGCAGCACTACCATTCCTTTTTTCATGTCTGCAACTATAATTTTGTTTCCTTATCAGAGTAGCTTTTTCTACCTCCCCAACCTTGTTGCCGTGGGTTCTTTTACGTGCGTTAAATATTATTTGTAACACATGGGACCTCGGTCTATCGTCTCATCCGAAAGGCTAGCACTCAGACCACCACCCATGGTCTAATGGATGGAGGAAACTTTCTGGCCAAAACGGGGATTGAACCACTGTACACTTCCGACCCGAGATTTTCGCTTTCTAGGCAGGTGCTTTGTCTCTAGACCACCTACGGTTTTAGTTCTTCTTCTTTTCTTGATCTTGTTGTTTTTCTTGTTCTTTTTCTTTCTTGTTTTTATGTTCTTGTTCTTCTCCTTGTTCTTCTAGTTCTTGTTTTGTTCTTGTTCTGCATGTTTCTCGTTCTTCGTTGTTCATCTTGTTACTTGTTTTGTTGTTGTGTTGTTGTTTTCTTTTTTTTGTTCTTGTTTTTGTTCTTGTTTAGTTTTGTTGTATGTTGTTGTTGTGTTGTTGTTGTTGTTGTTGTTGTTGTTGTTGTTGTTGTTCTTCTTCTTTCTTCTTCTTCTTCTTCTTCTTCTTCTTCTTCTTCTTCTTCTTCTTCTTCTTCTTGCAATTCTCCTTTGCAATTCTTCGCAATTCTTATTCGTCTTCTTCGCAATTCTTTTCTTCATCTTGCCTTTGCAATCGAGTGATCCGTGATTAATGTAGAAATGGAAGGAGTGATTTGATATTAATTGGATTGAAGTGATTATTTGCCTTCCTTCTCAGAGGATGCAGGGAATATGTCAATAGCTTGTGCAGTCATTTTACTAAGCTGCTAGCTCCATACTTCTGTCATGAGAAAAGTATGAGGGTTTAGCTCGTTTCCTGTAGCCTGCAGTTCCATATCTGGCTTTCAAGCTTTTAGAAATAGTAAAAGTTGTTTCTTGAAAGCAGTAATTCTTCGTTATTGTGTCCATATTGTTGGTAGTTATTTTGTCTGACAGATCTTGCTGCAGATGTGCGTCAGTGGGTCCTCCATATAGTCACATCTGCTCCTGACGAGTTCTGCTGGAACTACTGCCAATGCTGTCGATGTTTGCATTCTTGGGGATTTCAGTTTGGCTTGTGTTACTGTTTTTGCTACATACTTGTGATGACTGTTTGAACGTGGCTGCTCTTCCTTTTTTTTAAATGTGACTGCTGCTGTTTGTCTTTACAATACTTGGTATTATGTTATCTGGTGTGTAAATGCTGTTATGGTTTGCAATGTGGGTGATGCTCGTTCGTATAATATATATTGCTGTTCCAAATGTTGAGAAACTTTACCAGACAACAGTAACAAATCGTCAATACCAATCACAAGTAAGACGACAGGTGCCCTACAGAAATGGCGAGATCACAGTGGGATAGACTAAACATACCAAGTACTGCATAGCCACAAGACAGAGAGAAGCCTCCCTAACACCCTGAAAGCTCAAGAGGCAATGGATAACAATACATTTCCCATTCTGAGAGAGGTAAAGGTGACAAATACCCACCACCACATCCCAGCCTACAACCTACAATCTTGCAGACAGGCCACTGCACAGAGAAGCTGATAAATACATTGTTATCAAGCAGCCCATCAAGGATATTCACCAAGCAGCCAACCGAGCTGTCAGCCAGTCAGTAGGCATCCCTCAATCTCGGACAACTATGGAGTTGTGTCTTAGCTCTAGAGCGCAGAGCCTGGGCAAGTAAGTGTGAAGGGCAAGCTGTTGCCCATGCAGCAGACCCCCACCCCTCTCTCCACGTCGCTGGAATAGTCCATCTGAAAGGCAATTGCTGATACCATGATTCCAGTGCCGTCTCAGGAGCCGCCAGAACGTTGCCATATACAGCCCCCGAACCGCCCTGGGGACTCCAACTTCGCGATTTTTCCTCAGGGATGGTGTCTGAACACGACACGTGTACGTGCTGGTTTTTTATGTGTTGTCATCTGCTCCTAACGGCACACCATCTAATCAATTCCCTTGTTTCATCTCTTTGACACACATGGTTCACCTTCAGGAAGAGCTTACCAAATGACTGGATCACGTGCAGAAAAGGTCACTCTGAGAGTCCATGCAGTAATTCAGGGCCACACTATGAGGACATAGCAGCACTGCTGCACTCTGTGATGGCAGAATGATGTCAGTGCACGGTATGTTGCATGTCAGGGTAGGCTATGTGCACATACTCTACACCTTCATCTGATCTAAAATTGGCACAAACTGATCGACTGATTAATGCTGATTGATATCATACCATAATGGCAATGTAAATGTGTGTGTGTGTGTGTGTGTGTGTGTGTGTGTGTGTGTGTGTGTGTGTGTGTGTGTGTGTGTGTGTGTGTGTGTGTGTGTGTGTGTGTGTGTGTGCCTGAAAGAGATAAAGATAGATAGATATGTAAATAGACAGATATATATTTCAATATTTTCCGATGTAAGTAAAAAGTAAAATAAATAAAAAATCTTAAAGTGTAGGAAGGGCAGAGGTCTATATGACAGAGTTAAAAATGCTGCACCTACATTGAAAGTGTTACTTAGAAATGTAATTGGATAAGTAGGCACATCTTGTTCCTGTACCTCTTGTTCTTGTTCAACAGAGTTACATATTGGATGTCCTGTCTCTGCACCGAAGTCAGGAACATGGCACAGACAAACAGTTTGAGATGTGACCTCTAAAAAGAGATTGCATTAATACTACATTTCACTGTGAAGGCGAGGTGTATACAATGGAGGGTTTTCAACCACCACCCAAGGAACAAAGCATGGCGCAATTCATACGTGTATCCCAAATAGAAACAGAGGCTGCAATTGACGCGCTCCGATCACATGGGAGGTAATCTACTTACCACCCCATCACACTTGTTCTACTACTTCGCAATTTCTTTTCTTTGCAATTTCTCTTCTATGCAATTTTTCTTCGCAAATGGTCTTCTTTCACAAAACGCAGACAGACAAACAGAGGGACAGACTCGTAAACAGAGATTTAGACAATCCGACCGGCAGAGAGATAGGCAAACAGACAGACACACACACACCAGAAGAAATGAAAGAACGAAAAAAGGAATAAAGAAATCAAGAAGGAACGAAGGAACTTAGAAACTAAAAAAAACAACCTCAACCAAATAAACAGAGACAGAGAGAAAAAAGGAGACAAAACAGAAAGACAGACAAACAGAAGGAAAGACAAATAGTAATGATAAAGAACAGTAGCACAAGGTGAGAGAGTTTCAAACGATACAGTACAGCAGCTGCAGTGAAATGAATGAAGGGAGACTGTTTGGGGCTGACCCCAATGTCAGCACGTGTAGACTCCTCTGTTAGTGCTACAGCACACTGACTGAACACTGCCACCAAGCAGATGGTCTCCATGCACCGCTCCACTAGATCTCTGCACACAAACACACACACACACACACACACACACACACACACAACACACACACACACACACACATCAGACATAATTATACACACATCTATCTATCTATCTTTCTATCTATCTATCTTTCTGTCTGTCTGTCCGCCCGCCCGTCCGCCCATAAATCTATCTATCTATCTATCTATCTATCTATCTATCTATCTATCTATCTATCTATCTATCTATCTATCTATTATCTTTCTCTCTCTCTCTCTCTCTCTCTCTCTCTCTCTCTCTCTATATATATATATATATATATATGCATTGAAAAAGCCAACATTAACATAAGACAGAGAGCATCTGGACCTCTTATCATTCTCGCCACGCTTTATTACACCCCATTCTCCAAGTACCCTAATGGCCTTTAAGCTGTGTGTGCGCGCGTGCACGCGTGTATGTGTGTATGTATATGTGTGCCTGAGAGAGAGAGAGACGCAAACGCAATGTTATTTTACGAGGGTAATAGATTAGATAACAAGACTTTTTTTCATCCAGCCCTCAAAAAAGGAGAGAGAGAGAGAGAGAGAGAGAGAGAGAGAGAGGAGAGAGAGAGAGAGAGAGAGAGAGGAGAGAGAGAGAGAAGAGAGAGAGAGAGAGAGAGAGAGAGAGAGAGAGAGAGAGAATTCGATATTTTGGCCATGGCAAAGGGATAATAGGGAAAGCAGGCCCCTGCATGTGCTGTGTCTAACGTGCTGATCCATTTACACCCTGCCCCGCCCCCCTTCCATAAAGCTGGCCACAGTTGATACCTCATTGCCGGGAACCCCACACCTGTGCCTGGCATTTTCTTCTGTGTTTTGGTCCTCGGCTACAGCTCCCAGGTTCACAATGGTGAGACTTTGCGTATGCCACCGTTCTTACGCACTAGTTAGGTAGTCGCATTTCGACTTCGGGGATGTCTCTGGGATATTTTGCTGAATTGCTTGTTCACTTGATTTAATTTTGCTAACAATTATGCTATTTTCAATTTTCATTGTATCTCTGTTTTTAATGTATTTTCCCCAGTATTTTTATAAACGGAGAGTACACCTTTTTCAAAACAAAAATGTTCAACAGCAATGCTTTTCATTTTTTCAACATTTCAACACCCCACTATGAACCGAATGAACCTAGTCCCTGACAACTCGCTCTACAATGACCCCCATAGGCTATAATTAAAACAGAATAAGTTTAAGTAAACTGCAAAGAATCCAGCCAGTTACATTAAAATTGTGTCTGGGATTTTCACTGCTGTGTGGCAATGACCCTATCACTGCTGTCACTATTACCATCAAAATATGCCATAGTTTTTTTTTATCTTTCTTTGTTTTATTTCATTATATATATATATATATATATATATATATATATATATATATATATATATATATATATATATATATATATATTGCGTTTAAATGTAACTGGCTGGATTCTTTCCAGTTTATTTAAATCTATTCTGTTTTGATTTTTAATAAAGATGCAGAAGTTCCCATAACATATGGGGGTCATAGTAAAGTGAGTTGTCAGGGACTTCAGGTTCTCTGGAAAACAGCATCTTGAGGGTGGCACCCATCGACTCTCCCTCTCTGCTTTACTTACCCTGGCCCTGTAGAGGGTAGGTACCCATTAATATCTGGATGAACTGGGGGGACTGTACAGAAGCCAAGGTGCACAAATGGTTACCTATCCAAGAGACAAACATACTTAATGTTGCAAACCTTGTCTTTGGGAGAACGAGTGCTGTGACCACTGGGCTGTCCGGTCCCCATGATTTTGAAAGTATTAATATGTTATTGTAGCCTATGTGATTGTTTAGGCTCTAAGTAGCATAGATATGAACACAGCTGCCTCGCAGTGCCTCACTTAATACAGTAAAATGCACAGGAAAACAGGAAGATACTAGATAAAAATACAATTGCTTACAATTGCTATTTTATCTAGTGTCTGACTGTTTTCCTTAAGATGTCAGCCTATACATTGAGCTCAGTTATTATTTCTGCATGTCATTTTTCTGTTAAATCTTACTGCAGTTTAAAACTGTATAGCTTAAAAAGTATTTAGACCGAATATTATTTTGAAATCTTCATTTCCTTCTTAAGACAAACCTTGATTGATAAAAACCAAAACGGTACATGATTTTGAAACAGCACAATGTTAAACAGCAGAAACTTCATGAAGTGGGAGGACACCAGCTGGCATGAAGCCTGATGTTGACAAGAAGGCTGACAGGCAACCTGACAGGGAGACCTCACATCAGTGAGGGGGCTCAGTGTGTCATAACAGGCTGTCGAGAGGAAGAGCCCGAAACAGCGACACATTCTCTCCTGACGATCTCTCTGTCGGATTCCGGTTCACGGAGAAATTGCTTGTCAAGCAGCGCATGCGGCTGTTGTCATCACCTGAGTTGAAATAGCTATGTCAGCTACTTCAAATGCAATAGGAAATAATATGACCTAAGAAGAGCATTCTTTAACACACAAGCCTCTATAGAAAAAGGGACATGTTCATATTCTTCTCAAGAACTGACACCCATATATTTATAATTTATAAGGCACACACACACCAGAACCACCACATCATGATCTGTTTTCCTGACTTGTGATGTGGTTTGCAAGAAAAATCGATCTAGATGTAGCAAGGACCCCTATCTCTGCTGTCTCTATTACCATCAAAACAGCATCAACAGCAGCAAGTTTGTTCCCCTCTCATCTACCCCTCCTTGTTTTTCACCTCGCGGATCATGAAATCACCGGCAATATGGCATCACGGCTCCACACAGCAGCCAGAGCTAGGAGGCAAAGCTTGCCCTTTCCTGGCTGCTCAGCCCCGAGTTAGGGGAGGATTTCTCTGTGCCTGTGCCCTGCCGCTGCTGCAGAGTTCTCAACCCTGGAAGCATGAGGTTAACTGGAGGTTTGTGCGAAATAACACGCCAAGCCAGGTCCATTTTTAGACTGGAGAAAATAATATCCCAGCTGCATACACAGTTTAAAAAACATGTATATCAAACAATCAATGTCCTGTCTTTGATGGCAAAAGTTGACAAAGTGGGCTGATTTCAAGGAATGGTCTTTAAATGCATTGAGTACAATGCCTGAAAATCTCTATGTAAGTTTGAATTGTTTACTGTCAGAGGCAGTTTACCCTTTCTATTACAAATCACTAACAATGGACTGGATAGCAAGTGTCTGTCTATCTTTAATACCCGTAGAGCCGTAAGTAATATATTCATTGATGTACTGCTGGAATATATCATAGTGATTTTTACAAAACTTAAGTATTTGCAAGTCTGCTTTGTTAAAGTGGAACTGTTTTGTGGTCCTAATAATTCTATTCCAATAGTAAAGGAGAAGCAGGCAATATATTTTGTGATGTCATCATATTTCTGATTTCAAGTGGGTGCTATTGCATACGATGGACAGTAGTGACAGGTTCATTTGCTCTGAATGTTTGTACTCCATGACATATGTTTTCTTTGTGAACGAGAATGATTCTTGATATTTTCGCCAGATCATAATTTGTGTGTAATAAACTAGCTGATCTTCGACTATCTAGATGTCTGCATTACGCTGTCTGCTTGTCTGTCCGCTTGTCTGTCTGCTTGTCTATCTATCCAATCTTCTTCTCTGCCTGTCTGGCTCCTTGTCTGTCCTCTGTCTGTCTGTCTGTCTGTCTGTCTGTCTGTCTGTCTGTCTGTCTTTGTCTTTCTGTCTGTGTCTTTCTGTTTGTTTGTCTGTCTCTGTCTCTCTCCGTCTCTTTGTGTCTCTAGTCTCTGTCTGTGTGTCTGTCTGTGTGTCTGTCTGTGTGTCTGTGTGTGTGTTGTGTGTGTGTGTGTGTGTGTTGTGTGTCTGTCTGTCTGTCTGTCTGTCTGTCTCTCTCTCTCTCTCCTCTCTCTCTCTCTCTCCCTCTCTCTCTCCTCTCTCCCTCTACTCTCTCTCTCTCTAGTCTCTCTCTCTCCCTTCCTCTGTCCCTGTCTCTTTGTTCCTCTTTGTCTTCTCTCCGATCTGTCTGCTTTGTTCGTGTTTACCTTTTTACTTTCTGTATCTGTATCTGTCTGTCTGTGAGTATTCTTTTCCTCTGCCCTATCCTTCTGCCCTGTGGCACGTCTGTATTTTTTTTCTCTTTGTCTTAAAGCAAATGTTATATGTATGAGCTAGTATGGGCTCCCAGTCTATCTCTATTTTCATTATCTTTTCAGATTTTTTCTTTGTCTGAAAGCGAATGTAATATGTATGAGCTAGTATGGGCTCCCAGTCTATCTCTATTTTCATAATCTTTTCAGATTTTTTTCTTTTACTGTTCTTGACTACTGTTTAATCTTTTCTCGTGTTTTCTGTCTTTTCATGTTTGTCTTTCCTTTGAAACTATCATTTTCCTGACTGTTTTGTAAATGTTAACGTATCTTTGTGTCTTTTCTGGTATAGTTATTTATCTGTCATTTGAGTTGACGGCAACAGTATAAGTCGCAAAATCCTGGTTTGTCAAAATTGATTTTGGTTTAATTATTTATTTATCTATGTATGTATTTATCTTTTTATTTATTCATTTACCCCCACCCCCCAGCTCAGTATGGTGTTTAGATATCATTGCCGAAGTCAGAATGCAGCTACCTTGATGGGGGACAACAACAAAAAGACTGGCGGCATACGGACACATTTCACCATTTATGAACTTTGGAGCTCTACTCGAGGAGCAAGGTATAAAGCAACCCCCCAAAAACAACAACAATAACAAAAAAACAACAACTAAAAAATCCCAACAAAAAACAACAACCCACAAAACAACAAAAACAATGTGAAAAAACAAAAAAATCCCACAAAAATCAACAAGAAAATAAAACAAAAGCTGAAACAACCACACCCTATCAAAAAAACAACAACAACAATAATCAACAAATAAAACAACCACAACCCAAATCTCTAAACCCATATCGTGTCAAGGCTTTAGGGTATAAGGACCTGAAAAACCTCTGCAGAAACGTGCTTCTTGTGTTCTGGGCAGTGCAGGCTGTCTCCCATTCCAGAATGGGGGGATCTTCCCAGCCATACACACTGAATGAACAGCCCATGGAATGGTTACTCGCTATACTTTTACTGTAGGCTTTTTCTTCATTTTAAAACTGAATGGCTGGTTCACTTGTATTTCGTTCTCTTGTTTTCTGTATTATGATGGATTTCCTTGCAGGCTGTATTTGTGCAACAATTTTGTTTTTTGTTGTTGTTGTTGGGGGCTAATATCATAGAGTTTGATTCAAACAGCTTAAAGATTACATGTCATGCATTTTTGCCCCTGTTTTTTTGTTTTGTGTTTTTATTGTACACCACACTGAATGTTTCTGTTTATGCATACGTCCCCTGTCAATGTCTATTTTAAGAAGGAATGCAAAGAATACAGAGAACGAGGAGGAGGAGGGAAAGGATAGGAAGATGAGAAAAAGGAAAAGAAGGTGGAAGAAAATGAAGAAGAGGAGGAGGAAGAAGAGATGGAGGATGAGGAAGAAGAGATGGAGGATGAGGATAAGGATAAGAGGGAAGAAGAGGAGAAGAAGAATTGCAAAGAATTGCGAAGAAGAGTAATTGCAGAGAAGAAGAATTGCAAAGACGAAGAATTGCAAAGAAGAGGAAAAAATAAACAGAAAAAAGAATTGCAAGGAAGAATTGAGAGAAAGATGACGGAGAAGAAGAAGAAATGCGAAGAAGAAGAATTGCGAAGAAGAAGAATTGCGAAGAAGAAGAATTGCGAAGAAGAAGAAGAAGAAGATGAAGAAGAAGAAGAAGAAGAAGAAGAAGAAGAAGAAGAAGAAGAAGAAGAAGAAGAAGAAGAAGAAGAATTGTGAAAAAAGAATCGCGAAGAATTTTGAAGAAACATTGCAAAGAAGATATGTAAATAAAAATAAGAATTGGAAAGAAGAAGAATTTCGAAGAAGAACTGCAAGAAGAATTGCAAAGAAGAAGAAGAATTGTGAAGAAGAAGAATTGCGATGAAGAAATGCAAAGAAGAAGAATTGCAAAGTAGAAGAATTGCGAAAAGAATTGCGAAAGAAAATTGCGAAGGAGAAATGCGAAGAAGAAGGTTTGCGAAGAAGAAATGCGAAAAAGAAGAATTGCAGAGAAGAAGAGCTGCAAAGAGAAGAAGAAGAATGATGATGAAGAAGAACTGTGAAAAGAAGAATTGCAAAGATTGCCAAGAATTAAGAAGAAGAGGAAGAAGAATTGCGAAGAAAAAGAATTGCGAAGAGAAGATTTGCGAAGAAGATGAAGAATTGCAAAGAAGATGGAGGAGGAGGGGGAAGAGGGGGAGGAAAAGAAAAAAAGAGTTGCAGCTGATGGAGTGCCTAAGTTATGGCCTGATATGTCTGGCATCATGCCATTAGCTGTAGGCCTCACTCCATCATTTAGAAAGCTTCAGAAATGCCACCGTCTTCTCTTCCGTCTTTTTGTTGTTGCTCTTACTATTGTTGTTCTTCTTCTTCCTCTTGTTCGTGTTCTTGTTCTCGTTCTTGTTGTTGTTGTTCTTCTTCTTTTTCTTCTTCTTCTTCACAATTCTTGTTGTTATTTTTCTCCTTCTTCTTTTTGTTTTTCTTCTTGTTCTTCATCTTCCACTTGTTCGTGTTATTGTTTCTCTTTTTCTTCTTCGCAATTCTTTCTTCTTTGCAACTTTTCTTCTTCTACTATTACTACTACTTCTTTTTCTTTGCAATGCTTCTTCTTCTTAATTCCTCACAGCAAAAACAGCAAAACTCAAACCAAACCAAAATAGTCAGCACACAGACTAGACCAGTCAACAAACCACTCTTCTCACCAGTATGGCCAGTAACCAACCAGGTAACTAGTATTAGCCAAAGTTATGGCCACAGGGCAGCTAAAGACCACTAATACCTAACTAGTTACCCATTACACTTCCGACATTTAACCTTTCAGGTATCAACCCCCCCCCTCCCCCAAGAAACAAAACAAAACAGAACAAAACAAAACACACACACACACACACACACACACACACACACACACACACACACACACACACACACACACCAAAAATCAAAATCCAAACCAAATTAGATGCCTACAAATTATGCAACCAACTAAACAAAAACCCAAATATATTAAGTTTTTGACACCCGTGTTAAACCATACATAAAAGATTTTATGTAATAACATAGATGGACGACATGTAGGCTAGTAAAGGTCATTTTCAAAATGAACCCCAGATGTTGTGGGGTGGCACTAGAAGTATGGAAACACAGTGGCGAAGCTGCAGACAAACCATTTGAGTGCACGCTACATTGCATGACGGGGCCCTCTGTGTTGTAAACATGCTGTGTAGTTATTTTCTGACCTGAAAATAGACACAGGCAGGTCGATTGAATAATATAGGCCTTCTTCATCAGCCTTGCCACTTTGATGCCATTAAGAGAGAGAGAGAGAGAGAGAGAAGAGGAGAGAGGAGAGAGAGAGAGAGAGAGAGAGAGAGAGAGAGAGAGAGAGAGAGAGAGAGAGAGAGAGAGAGAGAGAGGAGAGAGAGAGAGAGAGAGAGAGAGAGAGAGAGAGAGAGATGAGAGAAGAGACAGAGAGAGAAGAGAGAGAGAGAAGAGAGAGAGAAGACAGAGAGAGACAGAGAGAGAGAGAGAGAGAGAGAGAAGAGAGAGAGAGAGAGAGAGAGAGAGAGAGAGAGAGAGGAGAGAGAGAGAGAGAGGAGAGAGGTTTACTAGGGGTACCAGTTTATAGTAATCATACATATCACCACTACAAGTCGCAATCAAAATCAGGAAAAGCAACAACAGCAGCAGTGAACTAATAGTTTCATGGACACCTAGCTACCATGGTGCAGTGGTTAGCGCCTTAGAGTTTGGATTGCAAGATCGCGGTTCGAACTCCACAAGATTCATTGGGGTTTTCCAGACTCTGGCCGCCTCCTAGCCATCATTACGTCATCTTCATTATCATTGATCATCACGCAATACAAAAAATTGCCTCTGGTTCGGTGGCCCCAGTTATTCTGGTCTCATAGTGACCTCAGATTCGGTTTCCCCATACACTTCTGTGCCTGTGTGAGTTTGTGTCAAAGCCTTTGCGGGTGGAGGTTCGCACGGTCGTTGGAGGAATGTTGTGGTGGTCGCCGCTTCGGGTGGGCAACACAATCAGTCTGGCCCCACAAATGAGGTAATAATGTCGTCAGTAGGGGGTTTAGTAGGTGGTGTCCTGAGTATGTTAGCTCTAAACAGGCACCACTGAACACCACCAAAGTGACCCAGCAGCAGTGCAGGGCCCCTCTGACGGGTGAGCCCACGGCGGCCTGATATTGATGGTCTCCCTGTGGACTTTCGACCCTGATGATACGACGTAATGGATCTGGGTATGGCTGTGGCGGGGAAATTGGGATAAGTGGCGATGGAATAGTAGGACGAATATTTCACAGAAGATGAGGCAGCCAAAAAAATTCAATGTGCTTGGACTTACGTTTCTTTTCTTTCACTAAACAGATTCCATAAAATGACAGGACGCTAATATTGGGTCAAGATTCCAATGGACAGTGTATAGTTTCAACCAAAGGACCTTTTAACGTGGATGAATACTGTGTTTGTTTTATAAGTTAATTTTCTCAATTTGTTTTCGTGAAGGCAGGATAAAAAGGTGGGTACACTTAATCTTTTACCCCCAGTAAAGACAACTTGATTTGACTTGACTTGAGGTGACTTAAGGGAGAGTGGAGTTAGTTTGATTTTAACTCTAGGGGGAAAACTTGTGAACAAACGTATCAGTGGTGGATGGGACCCAGACTCGATTCTGGGCCGTTAAATCGCCAGTGCAACGCTGTAACCACAAGACCATCCCTCCCTTACGTTAGTGCTTAAGGTCTTGGAAGCAATATCTACAGACTCTATCGTTACGGGGAGTCACTTGTCACGTCGGCCCCAGTGTCAGATGAAGGGGCAAACATGATAGGACGTAACTTGGAAAACATGGAAGGCGTAGTTACACGAACGCTTTCTGCACCATCCACCTTTCACTGATGGCCAGAGTTTATGATATGATATCTTTCCTTAGGGAACGGCATTTACAGAGGAGAGTGTCTGAAATGTCTCATGCAAGGGATAAAAGATAGCTACAACTGGTTGAAGGCTTTATTTAGAGAAAGAGTTAAGGGCAGGAACTTCATGTTATCTGACCGTGTTCATATTTCTGTGAATTACAGGCTTCATGCATTAGGACACTACATAACTGCAGCGTCTAAGAAAGCCACAAAGCTGGGACCTGGCCGTCTCTGATTAATCTCGACAGGTCTCTCTCTCTCTCTCTCTCTCTCTCTCCTCTCTCTCTCTCTCTCTCTCTCTCTCTCTCTCTCTCTCTCTCTCTCTCTCTCTCTCTCTCTCTCTCTCTCTCTCTCTCTCTCTCTCTCTCTGTCTGTCTGTCTGTCTGTCTGTCTGTCTCTGACTCTTTCTGTGCTGGTATCGATGTTAGTCCCTTTTGCAATCACAGAAAAGGCTAGTAATATAAAGTGAATACTCCTGTGTGGATGACATTTCATACCTCTGCATGAATGAACCCCCACATCCTTTAAGAACTTGCAAAGCACAGTTATACTGAATGTTGCGTCCATGCTTCTTCTCGTTGACAGTCGAAAGTCATAGTGGAAGCTTTCCTCAGGGAATGGGCCTTGAATAATGTATAGAGATCTGGGAGGCACGTTTTTATGTGGGACTACAATACGTGCACCCCATTAGTTTTTCTTATCATTTTTGTGCAGTTCTGTTGTTTAGCATGCGCGGCTGTTCGTGTGTGAAGTGTTTACCTCTTTCTAAGTATCTGTCTCAGCTATCTCTGTCAGTCTATGTCTGTCTGTTTTTTCATCTGCCCCCCCCCCCTTCCCTGTTTTGCTTCCTTCCTCTGTTTTGCCGCAATTGTTCTCAATCAATCAATCAATCCCCCGTGGGACTCCCGGGGAATGCTTGCAAAGCGAGCATAACAAGAATAGGGTCCCTGCCCGCCAGCCAGGCATGTCGTAAGAGGCGACTAAGGTGGCACCACTCCCCCAGGTAGGGGGTTGGACACAGGGCTAACAACCCCGTTCTGTAAAAAAAAGATTGTTACAGAAACAGCAACAAAGAAATTCTACACTACTGGGTGCGACTGGCTTCCAGAGTCATCGAAAGATACTCGTATGAATGGCAGTGGTGAAAGCCGAGAGGAAGCCACTGGCAGGAAGATGGAAGTCTTGAGCACCAAAACCATAACCAGAATTGGATTCGGGAATGTTAGAACGATGTACGAGACAGGAAAACTGGCGCAAGTTACAGCAGAAATGAAACGCAACAACCTACACATCCTAGGAGTCAGCGAGAGCCGATGGACAGGATCAGGCAGATGCAAAACCAACACAGGAGAGACAGTGCTGTACAGCGGCAGAAGGGACAACCAGCACCGTGAAGGAGTAGCCATCATCATGAAGAAAGGAATAGAGAAGTGCTTGATGGAGTGGAAACCTATCAACAACAGGTTGATGAAGATAAGAATGAAGGGGAGACACATTAACACCACTATCATCCAATGCTATGCACCAACTAACGACAGTGCAGAAGAAGACAAAGACGAATTCTATGCACAACTACAAGCAGAACTGGAAGATATCCCAAGCCATGACATGAAGATTGTAATGGGCGACCTGAACGCAAAAGTTGGAAATAACAACATAGGCCAAGAAAGAGCCATGGGAAAGGAAGGATGTGGCACCATGAATGACAACGGAGAGAGACTGGTGGAACTCTGCATGACAAACAGCCTCATTATTGGAGGGACACTGTTTACACACCCTGATATCCACAAGCTTACCTGGTGCTCCCCCAATGGAAGAGACAAGAACCAGATTGACCACCTGATGATCAATGGGACATGGAGAAGATCGCTGCTAGATGTAAGAGTAAAGAGGGGAGCTGATGTTGGCAGTGACCACCACCTTGTCACTGCCATCCTCAAAGTAAAGCTGAGGAAAAATATATCTAGGAAACTGAGACAACAACAGTTTGATGTGGAGAAGCTGCGTGACACCAAAGCAAAGAGTGCTTTCATCCTTCAGCTGAAAAACAAGTTCCAAGCACTGGTGGATGCTGAAAATTACGCACAACCGGACATGACTGGTATTAACACCATGTGGGAACAAGTCAAAACAGCCTACACACAAGCCAGCGAAACATGCTTAGGACAGAGACAGAGGAAGAGGAAAAAGTGGATCACAACAGACACCTGGCAGGCCATTGAGAACAGGAGAGAACTGAAGAAGAAAATTTTGGAAACCAAGTCCGAGAGAATAAGAGAGAGGTTCAAACAACAGTATAGAGAGGCAGACCAAACTGTGAAGAAGATGGCAAGAGCAGACAAACGAGCCTACTTGGATGATATTGCAAGCCAAGCAGAAGAGGCCGCCGCCAAAGGAGAACAAGGACAGGTGTTTAAGATCACCAAAATTGTCAGTGGCAAATACCGGGGAAACACCGAGACTCCGATTGAAGACAAACAGGGCCGACTCCTTACCACAGAAGCAGAACAAGATGCTAGATGGGCAGAACATTTCAACGAAGTTCTCAACAGACCGCCACCAACTGAAGAGGCGGATGTACAAGACCCTGATGCCGACCTCAGTGTTAACACCACTCCACCAGAGAAGAAAGAAATTATAACAGCCATCAGATCTCTCAAGAACGGAAAAGCCCCTGGCCAGGACAACCTAAATGCAGAGCTCTTCAAAGCAGACACAGAGTTTGCAGCCACGGTGCTACAACCACTCTTTACAGCTATATGGGAGGAGAAACAGCTACCAGAAGACTGGACAAAAGGAGTCATCGTGAAGATCCCAAAGAAAGGAGCCCTGAGCAACTGTAACAATTGGAGAGGAATCACTCTGCTATCTATTCCCAGCAAGATCCTAGCAAAAATAATAATTAAACGAATCTCAGAAGCAGTGGACCAACAACTCAGAAAAGAACAGGCAGGTTTTCGACCAGGAAGAGGATGCACAGATCAGATCTTTACCCTGCGCAACATCATCGAACAGTGCACGGAATGGCAGAGACAGCTGTACATCAACTTTGTAGACTTTGAGAAAGCCTTTGACAGCATTCATCGAAAAAGTCTATGGTGCATACTCCGAGCATATGGAATACCGCAGGAGATTGTACAAGTCATTAAGAGCTTCTACAAAAACTTCACATGCAGAGTAGGAAACAGTGAAACCAGCTTCAGTGTAAAGACCGCGTCAGACAAGGCTGCCCATGTCGGCACTGCTCTTCAACCTGACAATCGACTGGGTGATGAGACAGACAACAGCTGACCAGCCGCGGGGTATCAGATGGACCCCTTTCACAACACTTGAAGACCTAGATTTTGCTGACGATCTGGCACTGCTCTCACACACCCACCATCATATCCAGGAGAAGACATCCCGTCTCAACACTTTTGCCCAGCAAGTAGGCCTGAAAATCAGCCAGAAGAAGACAGAGGTGATGATGCTAAACGTTCAGAATCCCTCTCCTGTCACAGTGAACGGAGAAGATCTGCCAACAACTGAAGAGTTCACATACCTTGGGAGTATTGTCAGGCATGATGGCGGAGCAAGCAGTGACATCAAAAACCGCATCAACAAAGCAAGAGCTGCTTACAGAAATCTGAACAATGTGTGGAAGTCATCCCAATACAGCACAAAGACCAAACTAAGACTGTATCAGAGCTGCGTACTTTCCACCCTCCTGTATGGCGCAGAATGCTGGAGGATGACTGAGAATGACATTAACAAACTGTCTACATTCCACACGAAGAATCTCAGGAGAATACTGCGCATCTTCTGGCCTGAGACCATCTCCAACCAAGAACTCCTGGCCCGCTGCGACCAAGAAAATATAGATACCATCATTATGCAAAGACGATGGAGATGGATAGGACACATCAGCCGACGGGAACAAGGGAACATCGCCCGAACAGCCCTCCACTGGACACCAGACGGAAAACGCAGGCGAGGACGACCCAAGAACACCTGGCGTCGGACAATAGAAACAGAGCTGAAGACCCTCCAACACTCCTGGGGAACCATTCAGAAACTGGCCCAAGACAGGCAGGAGTGGAGAACCTTTGTTGCTGCCCTACATGCCAAGAAGGCATAAAAGGCTTTGGATGGAATCAATCAATCAATCAATCAAATTTTTATTTCCAGATGGTACATTGAGATCTTGAGATCTTGCTCTTGAAATGTATGCATGTGAAATTTTGTGCAACTGGTCCCTGAAGAGATTTTTGTCCTTTGTATTTATTACTCTTTCTTTCATTTTTCATGGCTTTATCTAAACAGTTTTTGCATATTTTTTGTACGTCCGTCTTAATCTTTTTATATAGAAAATTAACTTTTTTGCAGTTTTGTTTGAATATATCTTTTCTGGGCTTTTTCCTTTAATTGTTCTTTTTTATTACCTCATCCTCTTTATTCACAGCGACACAATAAAGAAAACATTCAATATCCTGTCAAATACAGGGTATGCACTTGCATCTTATGTCCAGATGGTCTTTTATTCTGTCAAAGAAATGTGCTTGTGCTGTGAGCAACACTAGAGTCGCTTTTCATAGGCTATATTCCAAAACGATGGCAACAACCTTAACCAGAAGCACAAACACAAAAGCAACAGCAAGAATTATAGTGGCAGGAACAACATCTATCACGACGACAGCGACAACAACAACATCAACAACAACAACATCAACAACAACAACATCTATAACAGTAAAAATGATAACAATAACAATCCTATCACTACTACCACTACTGCTGCTGCTGCTGCTGCTGCTGCTCCTCCTCCTCCTCCTCCTCCTACTACTACTACAACAACAACAACTACTACTACTACTACTACTACTACTACTACTACTACTACTACTACTACTACTACTACTACTACTACTACTACTACTACTACTACTACAACTACTACTACTACTTCTACTACTACTACTACTACTACTACTACTACTAGTAACGATGATGGTAAGAAAATTACCATCATTATCATTATAATCGCCATCATCACCGTCATGGTGAACGTCCTCCTCCTCTATCTCCTCCTCCTTCTCCTCATAACACATGCAGTAGCACCATCACAAACAGCAAAATCACCTCGCCACCATTTCCAACACCACGACTAATACTGGAGATAATGCCATCACAGTTTACAGCCGCACACTAAAAGCAAGCGACATTCCTCCAATGTTATCACCATCTTCTTCTTCTTCTTCTTCTTCTTCTTCTTCTTCTTCTTCCTTTTCTTCTTCTTCTTCTTCTTCTTTCTTTCATTCTTCTTCTTCTTCTTCTTCTTCGCTCTTCTTTCTTCTTCGCTCTTCTTCTTCTTCTTCTTCTTCTTCTTCTCCTTCGCAATTCTTCTTCTTCTTGCATTCTTTTTCTTCATTCTTCTTCTTCTTCTTCTTCTTCTTCTTCCTTCTTCTTCTTCTTCTTCTTCTTCTTCTTCTCTTCTTCTTCTTCTTTCTTCTTTCTTCTTCTTCTTCTCATTCTTCGCAATTCTTCTTCGCATTCTTTCGCAATTCGTCCATTCTTCTTCTTCTTCTTCTTCTTCTTCTTCTTCTTCTTCTTCTTCTTCTTCTTCTTCTTCTTCTTCTTCTTCTTCTTCTTTGCATTCTTCTTCTTCGCAATTCTTCTTCTTGCAATTCTTCTTCTTCTTCTTCTTCTTCTTCTTCTCTTCTTCTTCTTCTTCTTCTCTTCTTCTTCTTCTCTTCTCTTCCTTTCTTCTTCTTCTTCTTCTTCTTCTTCTTCTTCAATTCTTCTTCTTCGCTTCTCTTCTTCTTCTTCTTCTTCTCTTCTTTCTTCCTTCTCTTCTTCTTCTTCCATTCTTCTTCTTCTCATTCTTCTTCTTCTCAATTCTTCCAATTCTTCTTCGCATTCTTCTTCTTCGCTTCTTCTTCTTCTTCTTTCGCATTCTTCTTCTTCTTCGCTTCTTCTTCTTCTTCGCTTCTTCTTCTTCTTCTCCCCCATGCTGACCCCACTATCAGAGGGATATGAAGCAGAAGGAGAAAGCACAGAGGGGATTCAAAAGCAGTGCCCTACTTGTTTCTCTACCAGAACAACAAACAGGCAAGTGACATGCACGGCCAGCCACTTACCGAGTTGTCAGCTGCAGAATGCTGCCACAGAACCTATTGTGGGACAGGGACCAATTTCCTGTCACCAAGGGGGGCCACATCTCCACCGAGGATTGTTTTCGTGAATATGGTCATATGTAAATATCAAAAGTGAGATTTAGAAACACAAACATGAACAAGAACTTGCCGGTGGTAACCAAGATTGTCAGAGAGGTTTTTCAAGGTGTAGATAGTTTTGGTTAAAAAAGGTAGCTTTAAAGTCCAAATCACCCCTCCCCCAGTTGAATAGTTTTGGCCTGTTTTTTTTCACACCATAAAATCAAGTTACCAGTTTTATGAAAGTTTCTAAACAGTGGTTCAAACTTAAAAAAATCATTTTGATTTTTTTCAGCCTCATTTTCTGTCACACTCTTTGTATCATCTCACGTATTTAAAAAAGAATGATGAGAGAGAGAGAGAGAGAGAGAGAGAGAGAGAGAGAGAGAGAGAGAGAGAGAGAGAGAGAGAGAGAGAGAGAGAGAGAGAGAGAGAGAGAGAGAGAGAGAGAGAGAGAGAGAGAGAATTCGATTTTGTGGCCATGGCAAAGGGACAACAGGGAAAGCAGGCCCCTCTCTGCCTGTGCTGTGTCTAACGTGCTGATCCATTGACACCTCCCTGCCCCGCTCCCCCTCCATACAGCTGGCCAGTTGATGGCTTACTGCAAGGAACTCCGCATTTGTCTCTTTGATGTTTCATTTCAATGATCGTGTTTAAAAATCATTTGCATTGCTTTCTTAAAAAGAAAACGTTTGTCAAAAATGCCTTAAACAAGGGCCAGATAGCTGAATAGGATGGTACATTTTTTGGAGTGATTTTTTTTATTTGTATGTTTTGCTTTTTTTTTTTCTAAATTCTAATTCTCCCTCAATTTTATCTATAATGTGTCATTACATTTGTATTTATTGTTTTAGTTTCAATTGTAAAGAAATCCATTTCGTTTTGTTCTGGGCTGCCATAATTACATTGAATTTTGATTTTGTTTTAAATTTGTTAACATTTTTGGTTGAAAGTTTAGGTTTCTGTCTCTGTCATTAAAAAGGCTACATCAGTGTGAGTAACAGTCTGGATTAGTGGAGCTCTAATCTAACTTTCCTGAATTTCATTTCATTTTGATTTTTTAATCTGATGCAGACGATGAAAACAGCTATGCTGTTTATGCCGAAGGTACAGCACGACAAAAACAGCGAGGGAGACAGTGACTCAGAAAATAGGATAGACACCGAGAGAAAAACAACATTATCCATTTGTAGTCACTTGCAGAAAAGTTCTTTTGTCACCTGCTCGATGCTAGGATTTGACAGAGCTTGCTTGTGTTTGTATGCTAGACTCAGTGACCTCAATGTCTACTCCCACGTAGCAACTTAGAAACTAGGCCAGCAGATGACGTTAGCACAAGTAGATGACTGAGAGGGGGACAGAGGGTGGCATGTAAAATGATGTGAGGAAAAAAAAAGACTAATTTAGTAGGATGAACAGAGACCAAGAGTGTCACTCAACTGCTCTGATCCCTGAATGATGACCATGCTGCCTGAATAGGCCACTAATTGCACAGTCACAATCTGACTTAATTTTGCATGCCAGCTACAGACACTACTGGCAGCTAGCCAAAAGGTCACCAAGTCAGTCAATCAGATGACCCTAAGCTATTTTGTTGTTCAGTTATTGATGTAGATGCAAGGCACCAAGACCTACATTTAAAATGTGGTTATGCTTTGAAATGCCGTGTTGATCTCGTAAGTATTCATAACAAGCTTAACAACTAGTGCCATTCATTTAAGGAACTAAAGTAACGCCCCTGAGTTCGAAATATGGCTGCCTACATGTGTGATTACACACCACACCACACACACCACTGGGTGTAAAGGAGGAGGAGGAGGAGGAGGAGGAGGAGGAGGAGGAGGAGGAGGAGGAAGAGAGAGGATGAAGATGAGATGATGATGATGATGATGATGATGATGATGATGATGATGATGATGATGATGATGATGATGATTGCACCATGCTCGATAGCAGCGTACGCGGTAGATGCAGAGTTTTTCATTCGGTGAGTGCTTGCAGTCTCCCTGTTATTTCCAGGTGGGATGAGTAAAACCGAGTAGAAATTGTGGATGGCAATCACGCTGTTAGAACGCCCTACAACAACAACAGTATCAGTAACAACAACGACAGCATTATCAACAACAGCATTATCAACAACATTATCAAAACAACATTATCAACAACAGTATAATCAACAACATTACCAACAACAGTATAATCAACAACAACATCAACAGCACCATATTAACACCTATCAACACTAGGCACCATTACCAATAATAAAAACATGTCAAATAAGTTAATCATTCAACTATTGTGTTGTGGGCGGTGTAATTAATTCTGAGTCCAGTGCTTCCAAGTTATATTGTTCAGTAAATCAGTCACCTAGGTGATGATTAACTTGACATCGATCAATATACTAATTAGTAGACATTTGTTTCATGATACTTTTGTCTAATAAACACGCGCATGAACACATACACACACAGTGCACGCACGCACGCACGCACACACACACACACACACACACACACATACACACCACACGCAGGCATGCACGCACGCAGCAAACACTCATGCACACACCACATACACCATAGATGCACTCACAGGTACATGTGGGTACGTGCGTGTGTGTGTATGTGTGTGTGCACGCATGCATGCGTATGTACGCGTGCGCGCGCGCACGCGTGTGTGTACCCCCCCCACAACCACACGCACGCACGCACGCATGCACATGATTATATATATGTATACATGCACATATATATATAATATATTAAATATATATATATATATATATATATATATATATATATATATATATATATATATATATATATATATATATATATGTAATTAATGTGCATGCGTGTTATGTTTGTGTGTGTATGTGCCTGCGTTCGTGTATATTCTCGCGTGTGCGTGTGAGCATGTGAACTGGACACTAGTGCCATGGGTGATTAGGCGTGCAGTTTGCCGCTTTGAACTGGTGCAGGGTATAGCAGAGACAGAGGGCAGGCTTGGCTTCACTTCCCCACAGACATGGAAATGCCAACAAACAGAGAAGGCCTAGGTCAGGGGAAGATAGGCTGATGACTGACGGAAAGATTCTAGGGCTGTGGGATCCACCAGGACTTGCAGAACAGGGAGTGATAAGTATTATTCAATCTGTCCCACTGCTCTTTAAGTGTCTTTAAGTATCTCCGGGTGGGGAGGGGGGGGGGGGGCATCTCTCTCTCTCTCTCTCTCTCTCTCTCTCTCTCTCTCTCTCTCTCTCTCTCTCTCTCTCTCCTCTCTCTCTCTCTCTCTCTGTGCTTGTGTCTCTTTCTCTCTTTAACTCTCGTTTCACTCTTAATCATCTCGTTACTGTAAATCACCGGAACACAAGACAATACAGCTGACAGAAAGATTACACACACAGACACATACAGGCTGACATAAAGATATACACACAGACACATACAGGCTGACAGAAAGATTTACACACACAGACACATACAGGCTGACAGAAAGATATACACACACAGACACATACAAACAGACACGGGTACATACTCATACACACTCATACTCACATAGAAAGACAAACAGACACTTGTATACAAACAGGTACATAAAGACACAGACACACAGAGACTGACGACAGATACACACGTACACACACTCATACAACACACACCACACCACACACACAACACACCACAAACCACACCACACACACACACACACCACCTCCAAACCGCTCGGCGCGCGCGCGCGCCTACGCATGCATGCTACACATAGAGGTATGACACCGACACAAACAGACACGGGCACATACTCATACACACACACTCACATAGAAAGACAGGTAATGATATTTCGATCACGGAAGAGCAGGCCACCGTGTGCCGGTGGGAACGATGACAACATTTACAAAACTGCACACACGCCGGGACTGGATGTAAAAAAGCACATGGGTGCTATCACATTATTCTCGAAATAAAAAAAAAAAAGTGCAAAGAGTAGTAAAAAGAAGACAGGTACACAAGACACTGACACACAAAGATGGACACACACACACACACACACACACACACGCAGCGCGCGTCGCGCAGCGCGTGCAGGCGTGCGTGCGTGCACACACACACGCACAGAGGCACACACACAGATACAAACAAACATAACGGACACATACTCAGATATACACACTCATACAGAAAGACACATACACACACACACACACACATACACAAAACACAAAACACACAACACACAAAACACACACACACACACACACACACACACACACACACACACAGATTACACAAAGACAGACAGACAGACACATCACACACACAACAATACACACGCACACACAACGCAATCATACCCCCCCCCCCCCCACCACACACACACATACACAA
The DNA here is from genome assembly GCA_030674155.1 of Stramonita haemastoma. Classification (NCBI taxonomy): domain Eukaryota; kingdom Metazoa; phylum Mollusca; class Gastropoda; order Neogastropoda; family Muricidae; genus Stramonita; species Stramonita haemastoma. Next base: position 57,395,896 of record CM060331.1, read on the forward strand.
TCATACACCCCCACTCTACACACGCACAAGCCAGCACGCAACCGAACCATAGGCCCTAGAACTCCGATACCCACGCCTCCTTTTCCTGGTTTTTCACCCACACCACCACAAACCCCCACCTCCACTGAAAGAGGGGACAAAGAAACGGACAGGGAAAGTAATGATGCTTTTAAGAGGGGACTTTAGCCTGCCGTAAGAGGGCCAATGCAGTATGGTTTTAACAGGGTAAAGTAGCCACGCCATCACCGCCGATATCATCCCTATCACCACATATCACAGGAGTAGGAGAAAAAGAAAAATTGCGAAGAGGAAGAATTGCGAAGAAGAACAATTGCAAAAGAAGAATCGAGAAGAATTGCGAAAAAAAATTGCGAAGAATCCGCAGAAGAATTGCAAAAAGAAGAATTGCAAAGAAGAAGAAAATTGCGAGGAGAATTACGAAGAAGAATTGTGAAGAAGAAATGCAAAAAAAAAATTGCGAAGAATGCGAAGAATGCGCAGAAGACTTAAGAAGAAGAAGAATTGCGAAGAAGAAGAAGAATTGGAAGAAGAAGAAAAATGCGAAGAAGAAGAAAAACTGCGAAGAAGAATTTCGAAAAGAAGAAGAAGAAGAATTGCGAAGAAGAATTGCGAAGAAGAATTGCGAAGAATTCCGAAGAATTGCGAAGAATTGCGAAAAAGAAGAAGAAG
>CM060331.1:57411585-57414085 GCA_030674155.1 Stramonita haemastoma
AGAGAGAGAGAGAGAGAGAGAGAGAGAGAGAGAGAGAGAGAGAGAGAGAGAGAGAACTAAATAGAACACAGAAAAAAACATGTGTTGAATTTGGACTTAAAACAAAATTGGCGAGGCAGCTTCATTGGCATTTCAGAAAAAAAATCCACGAGTTTAAAGTGTTTCCACATGTTCAAGTAATCTGCATCCACAAAAATTCCTTAAACCCATGCCACATAGTGTCAGAACAAGTCTTTCTCTTGTCATACTCAGCAAGAAACGAAAATGCCCAAGGGTCTGTAAGAAGTAAAGTGATCACGGAACATTTTATGCAGTCAAATAACTGGAGTTCATCAACTTGTCTTGTAACTCCTCCAGGCATTGTTCAGACATGGCACACAACTTTTTAAGACAGCTTGTCGTAGTTACGTGAAGCCTAGGTGAACTTCTTCTTCTTGTTCTTGTTTTTTTTGTTCTTGTTCTTCTGTTCTGCTCTCTTGTTGTTTTTCCTTGTTTTGTTCTTTTTTGTTGTGTCTTGTTTCTTGTTTTTTCTTGTTGTTGTTGTTGTTGTTGTTTTTCTTCTTCTTCTTCTTCTTCTTCTTCTTCTTCTTCTTCTTCTTCTTCTTCTTCTTCTTCTTTCTTCTTCTTCTTCTCAGAAAGATTTACAAAATGACAATTCTCTCCAAAGACAGATGTGCTAGGCATGACTTGTCAGGTGCTCAGTGGCAGTGCAATGCATTTTCAAGCATTTGACCATGCAGAAGAAGAAGTTTGGTTTAAACAGTTCTGGAGTTTTTCCCTTTATCCTTGAAGCCGAAATGGAATGAAAGATGAGAAGAAATTCTCTGTGATAGCTGTAGATAGATATTTTTTTCCATCCATGAAATGTTCTTACTCAAAGTCCATATCTTATTTTTCACACACACACACACCACACACACACACACGCGCGCGCGCGCGCGCGCGCGCGCGCGCCACACACGCACGCACGCACGCACACACAACACATACGCACACACACACACATAATTCCCTGAAGATGAGGGAGCAGATGTTGTGAAGCAGGCACAAAGAGGTGGGGGAGAAATCAAGGCCGGGTAGTGAGGAAATGGTGTTGGAGATCCTCACTCCAGTCTCAGCCATTAGCAGGTGACCTCTCCTGCCATTCCTCTGTCAGCATTTATTCTTTTAAGTTGAACACCAAGTCTGAGCTGCCATGAGAGAATAGAACAAAACAGAGCAATGTTTTTATGCAATGAACAGACAATTGAAATGCTTCTTTTAGTGTTCAGTTAAATTGAAGTTCCTTATTTTCCTTTGTATCTTAGGGGATGTGGGGCAATTTACATTATACACCATATAGAAACTAAATCATAACAGAACAACATACATGTAGCAGGTAACATTTTTTTCTTTGACACAATGCCATAGAACAAAAATAAAGGTGCGTTTTAGTTATTTCACATGCTGTGTAAATGGTTTACATTTCATGTCCAATCGTATGAATCATTATAACATCATTGAGCACAGTTTTCTTATTTGTTGTCAACAAGTTTGTCATATTTCAAAATGCTTGGATGTTTAAGGTAACATTTGGTAGACATTGTTATAAGATTTTCATTGAACATTGCACAAGAAGGTAATGAGATTCACCACAAGTAGTACCACTATTGCAGTCCAAAATGCAAGTAAAAAGGAATGTCAACATTTGCACTACACCCTTACCAGCTATCTCCAGTGTATAACCATCTGCAAGTAAACTTAAGTCCTGACTGCACGTGTATGTCTACGTAACGCTACACTATTGGTATAATCAAGTTAGTTATACGCAGTGATAAGTGATAGAATGAAACAATGCATGATCAAAAGATCACGAGAGAGAGAGAGAGAGAGAAGAGAGAGAGAGAGAGAGAGAGAGAGAGAGAGAGAGAGAGAGAGAGAGAGAGAGAGAGAGAGAGAGAGAGAGAACTCGAACTCGAACTCGAAAGGTTTATTCAGAAAAAAGGCCATTGGCCATACATGAAGGGGGTTGCCGAATAACGATAACGATAATTGCTTTAAGCTGACACACGACGCTACTCCAAGCCATGGAAACCACAGCATTGATTAGTAATGTACATCGAGACACAAACTCTTTACTGTCCAGATATGTACGGCATTCCGAGCCTTTCTTTCGTCCAGTCTTTGTCACAAAACACCTTAGGTCTAGGCTAGGCCTAGCCAAGAGACTGCTGTAATAGGTCTCTAAGTGTCGCTAAGTCCCTTGAAGCACACGATAGGGTCTCCGTGTGTAGTTTGTGTTCTGGATACGCTTGCCATTCCGCAAACTGGCGAGTTTGACACGTTCCTCTTTTAGCATGTTTTTCTCTTGCTGTTTGACAAACCAGTACACACATACTGGTCAGTGTCTGGTTGGCATGCACACTGGATCACAATGTCGTCTGACTCACACACGTCACAATATCTTCACCGTCTGAATGTGTAGCACGGATTTCTTAAAGTGTGTATTTCTTTGTCTGTC
>CM060331.1:57419085-57421585 GCA_030674155.1 Stramonita haemastoma
TTGTCATCTGTTCCCACCGGCACACGATGGCCTACTCTTACGAAAAGCGGAACAGGATTTAACGTGTGCGCAAGATATAATGCGTGCGTTCGCACACTGGGCCTCGGTTTAAAGTCTCATCCGAAGGACTTTTGGGGAGAGTGGAGTCAGCACTGATGTTAACTCCAGGAGAAAAATGTCCTCGACCGGACTCGAACCCGGGTCGTCAAATTGCCAGCGCAATGTTCTGACCATTAGGCTATCCGTCTCCTCATTCAACGTCCTTCCACTAAATAGTGATATCAGACGGGAAGGTGTATATGGGTGAGTGAGTATGTGTATGGGGTAGGGGAGCTGGGTGGGTTGGGGTGAGCACATTGCTAATTATCTGCATTAAACATCTATAAAAACCAAAAATTAAAACCTTAGAATAAGAATAACGAAAAGAAAGAAATAACAGTTTAAACACTAACTTTGCAATTCATATAACTAGTAAAAAATCATTATACTATAAGAACCTGATAAATGGACTATGACTTAATGACAATACAATTTCTTTCATTAGCGGAATGTCTTTTAGAATTTGCTCTAAGCAAACGTACGTGAAAACAGGTTTCTTCTTTTTTTTTCAAATCTCTGCATTCTAAAAGAATGTGAACTATGGTAATATTTTCGCCTCAGAAACATGTTGCTTTTTTGTTGTTGACAATTTAGATCTAAAAGCATCGAGCTTGAACCTAGAAATAAGACATACAACATTTCTATATTCATGTGAGTTACGCATTTGATCTTATCAAAAGATGATAAATGGGTTACATCATCATTCTGGTGAAAGCCAATACTTTTTCTTTTTATATGTTTCCAACATGCATTTTGTAACATGCTATAGCCTTCATAAACGGATAAGGGGACATTTATGCTGCAGGACCCATAAGTGCTTAGCTCCACATTTTGCTACTTTGTCAACTATTATTTTCAGATACCACAAGCAAAGGAATCCAGAAAAAAAGGCAACACAGGTGCCTCGAAACATCAGAAAATGAATCAGATGTCCAATATCAGTTACAAGATCTTGTCTCACTCTTGAACTGGAATTTTTTAGAGCAAGTAAAACCGATTTGGAATCAACACAGAAAAGCGTCTGAAATATGTCTTTGGGGAAATCTAGAAGAATATATAAAGCTACCAAAATAGCAGATAATTCAGCTGTAAAAATAGATCAATTTTTCCCAACATGAAATGATCTTTCTACTTTCAATGATGGGATTACAAAAGCTGCTCCTGCCTCGTTGTCGCTTAAAAGTGAGCCGTCAGTGTAGATTTTTAGAGCTTCTGGATATGTAGTTTGTATAATGTTCTTTTTTTTACCGTGAGTTTCTGGGTTCGTGCCCAGCCTCGCCCTTCATTCCCAGTTTGACGAAAAAATCGAACTGAATGTCAAAGTCATTCGGATGAGACTGTAGACCGAGGCCCCGTGTGCGAACGCACGCAGAACATCTTGCGCCTACGTTAAAACCCCGTTCCGCCTTTCGGAAGATCAGGCCATCGTGTACCGGTAGGAGCCGATGACAAAATTATATTTAAAAAAACCACCATGCACACAGGTGTCGTGTTTAGACACCATCCCTGACGACAAATCGGGGAGTTGGAGTACCAGTGCGGTTCGGGGCTGTATATGGCAAAGTTCTGGTGGCTCCTGCAACGGTACTGGAACTATTCGTATCGGTCAGTGGCATGGAGATCGGGGGTCTGCTGCATGGGTAACAGCTTGCCCTCCATACTTACTTACCCAGGCTTTGCGCTCTAGAGACTAGAGCGCAACTCCAGTCTTCCGAGACTGATGGGTGCCTACTACTATAATGTTCTTTTACTGACGCGCTAAGAATATTTTCAATACCTTTTTGGGTTAAAGAAGATTAATTTAAGTAAAAATTAGCTCTCTTAAGCTCCTGTGGTGGGAAGATGAAATGTTAATCTTTGATTTAGTTATTTTATAGGACATATTTCTGCCTTATCAAATATATGAGAAGTATAAGTTCTAGCCGTGGTAACAGAACGAATAGTATGTGCTCTTTTGGGGAAGTTGACATCAGATCTTATACCAATTTCGGTGTCCACATTGGTGTCTTGTTTTGAACAACGCAAGAGATATTTAGCCACAGCCAGTTTTCGATGATCATCTAAAAGTAAAATACCTATCTCTTTATAAATACCCATGGATGATGCATGGAAAGGTACACCCAAAGCTAATCGAAAATCCTTAAGTCTAATCTTGTCATTTTTTTGTAATAAAGACTTTGGAGCATTGAAAAATGCTCCCTGGCCATAAATGAGTCTAGCACGTACAAGAGATAATGCGAGATGTTTTAAAACAGCTACATCATGAGCCTGTACTTGTTTTCTGATAACTTTCAAGAAGTTAAGACTTTTCCGGGCTTAAGTATTTGAATATTCAATGTGATAATTCCAACTTAATGAGGATGTGAAGTGTACCCCTAAAAACTTCGCCATAGATTTATAT
>CM060331.1:57436585-57439085 GCA_030674155.1 Stramonita haemastoma
AACGTACAAGAGCGATATCAACATTCATCCACTGGTAGTTTATTAAGGGGATAGCTCAGTGGTCAGAACACTCGCTTTCCCCAAGTCAATGTTAAGCAGCGTCGAGCGTGGTTACCAATTGGATGGGTGACCATTTGCGCGCCTTGGCCTCAGTACAGTCCCCCCAGTTCACTCAGCTATAAAAGGCTGCCTGCCCTCTTTAGGGTCAGGGATGGTCAAGCAGCGAGGGAGAGGAGATGGGCGCCGCTCTCAATATGCTAACCCCAAGAGAAGCTGAGGTCTCAGATGCCTCGCTCCCGTACGACCGCCTAGGTTATGGGACACCTTCACCTTTACAAAGACCCTTTCCTAGTTTCATAAGGAGAAGAGGTCCTTTATCATCTGCTTAATCAATTTAGTGTGTACAGTGGGGCCTGCCGTGAGCTGTCTACAACAACACACCAGCTTTACCTTTACTGTGTGTACAGTGGGGCCTGCCGTGAGCTGTCTACAAACACACTTATCCTGTTTACTACTGTGTGTACAGTGGTCTCTGACACCTCGCTACCTAACGACCACAAGGTTAGAGGAACACCTTTACTTGTTTATACATGCACTTGTCAGATGGTAAATGTGTTCACTATTGCATTCTGCGGAGTCTCCTGCTAAGACTTCATCAAACCTTTCTTGAAGTCTAGGAATGTGAAAGATATACTAGTAAACGCTGTGTACATGTTCTTTTTTGCTGTATTCTAAAACAATAGTGTTAATGTAAAATTGAAAGGGAAAGAAAAAGACCATGCTTGCAGCTGGCCCAGACTAAAAGCTGTGTCAGTTATGAAGGTAAGCTGGTTGCCGAGGCCTCATTAGAGTAGTGTTAATCTGCGAGTGTTTGGATAGATAGGCTTTATCCATGACAAGCTCTTGGCCTTCCATTAATTACCGAAGAAAGAAATCTTTGAAGTCATGTATGGTCAATGTATAGTGGCCTGTTCGACACAGCCTTTGAAGACAGTCATGCGCGAACACCTCTCATCCAATTTATACTTGCTCATTGATTTCCATATGAGACAAAGTGCATTATTCTGGTAACGCCCCCCCCCCCCCCTTCACTTTTCCCCTTAGGGCATCACGTTCAGGTGGGGAATACCCAAGAAGAGCAATATCAACCAAGCATAAAGAACATTTACCTGTTGTACGTGTACTACGTGTCCAGTTATAATATTACTCCCTTAAGGCAAACATCCACACATGCCAGTATCCAGATATAGTACTATGTTCTCAGGCAAAAAAAAACAAAACAAAAAAAACAAAAACAAAACACTGCACTGTTTGTACTGTGTGGGCACTAGATCAGATATGCTACTATTACGCCCTTCAGACCCAAAACACCAAAGGAAGTCAACCTTCCTAGTCATCTGCATAAGCTTGAGGTCCCCACTGTCATGGCCAGGTCAGTGACCACGGTGACCCCCCTGCCGGCCACTCTGCCTTATTGCTGGGTGCTGACCAACAGTGAGCGGGGCCTGCTCTCTCTCGTGCTGCAGTTCATTTCTCCCTTCCCTCCCTACGGCAACATCGGGCAGACGCACAGAGCACGGAAATAGCTGCATGAAAACTGTGTGGGCAAGTTGAACCCTGACCCCCCCCCCCCCCCCTCTCTCTCTCTCTCTCTCTCTCTCTCTCTCTCTCTCTCTCTCTCTCTTCTCTCTCTCTCTCTCTCTCTCTCTCTCTCTCTCTCTCTCTCTAAGATGCAGGGTCAAGCTGGGCCAAACTCACGGCCACAAGCAGTGTACGTCCTCTAGGAGAGATAAACTAGTTATAAACGTGTGCAGATAAGATTGTGTGTGTGTAGATAGATAGATAGATAGATAGATAGATAGATAGATAGATAGATAGATATAGACAGAGACAGAGAGACAGACTTACAGAGAGATAGACATGGAGACAGACAGACAGGCAGGTGGGGACAGAGACAGGCATGCTGAGACAGAGACAGACATAGACACAGACAGACAGATACGGGAAACGTGGACACACACACACACAACACAATATATATATATATATATATATATATATATATATATATATATATATATATATATATATATATATATATATATTATATATATATATATATATGTGTGTGTGTATATACACTTTTTTTTTTTTTTTTATACTAAAGTCAACGTTTGTATCCTGACTTCCAGAACAAAACCCTCACCAATCATGCAAGCAAAGGGGTACTAACCTTTATTTTGTTTTCAGGAGGGAAAGGAAACCATGGGGACAGGCGATCTCTTCTCGGCAGCAGCGTTGTGGAAGAAGCAATAGGTAAACAGCCCAAAGCCGCGCTGATGATAGACACCCCGTATGGGAAATACCACTTCCTACACCTACACTTCCTCCAACATCTGTAATGGCTTCACTGGCAGATTGACAGATAATAATAGGATGCCCCAAGAACTCCTATACATCTCGGGCCAAAAGTGGATCAGAATATCAAGGAAAATAGATG
>CM060331.1:57454085-57456585 GCA_030674155.1 Stramonita haemastoma
TGCGTGCAGCTTTTTAAATAGATAATTTGGAGCAGAAGAATACACTTCTTGAACAGAAACGAGTTTAGACCGAGTTAATGAAACAACAAGTTGTATTTAGTGTTTTAGTATCCTGACTCCACGGCTAAGCACTCACAATCTTTAAGAAGTTTAATCGTTTCCTGGCTTTTAAAATCAGACTTTTAATGTGAAGTTTCCAGTTTAACTTGCTAGTTAAATGGACTCCCAAGAATTTGACGTCTTGTTTGTATTGAAGTGTGGCCCCGTCAAGTGTTAACAACAGCAGTATTTGGGGTTTTTTCCCATTGTTAAAAAGAACTAGACAAGTTTCTTCTCCAGATAACTCCAATCCATTTTTTTCATGTAATTACTAAGTTTATTTCAGTTCAACCTGATAAATCTTTTGAACATAATTTATCACTCTACTTTTGGTATTCTGTTAAAGAGAAGTGTTTATCCACATTGCAATGTCAGCTGCATATTGAGCAATGGTCGTATTACTTGACCACGCCTGTGGAAGATCATGCATTAATATAGAGAATAATATTGGTGCAATAATTGCTCCTTGTGGTATCCCCATACCAACAGATTTAAAATCTGAATAAGCACCATTCACTTTGGTGCAGATTGACCTTTCAGAGAGAGAATCCTTTAAGTACTGAAACATCATGCCATCAGCGCCAATATTTTTCAATTGTATAATCACCTCGTATGCCAAACCCTGTCGTATGCTTTCCTTACATAAAAAAACTAGCTAGTGTACTCTTTTGTTTAGAAAACTGTTTTTTTTTTTTTACTATTATGGGTTAACTTTACGAGGTGATCAGTTTTACATCTTTCTCTTCGAAAACCAGCCTGGTTTATAAGAAGTATATATATTTTTTTTTTCACAATAATGCCATAGACGTTTTTGAACTATTGTTCCAAGTGTGTACATGTGTGTGTGTGTGTGTGTGTGTGTGTGTGTGTGTGTGTGTGTGTGTGTGTGTGTGTGTGTGTGTGTGTGTGTGAGTGTGTGTGTGTGTGTGTGTGTGTGTGTGTACGTTGTGTTGTGTGTGTTGTGTGTATTTGTGTGCGTGTGTTGTCAGTGTCTATACACATACTTTGGGATTACACATGCACATACGTGACTATTTCTCCACTGTTGGCAACAAAAACAGGAAAATGGCTCAATTTCTAAATATTGTGATAAAGGCTTTATTCTGTTAATTTTGGAAAGCCAAATGGTTAAAGATTTTGTAGCCATTATCAAAACAGCAGCAGGTGGTTCGTATCTTCAGATATATGCAAATGAAGTCACATGTTCCAAAACATGTAACAGCATTTCACTGTGACACTGTTGTGCCTATAACTTTAAATGAAAACATGTATTTACAACAAACAGTATTCAGAAGTGAAGTTACTACTTAGTGCCAACCACTAGACACAAAGAAACCAAAAACATTTTTTTAATTATGGGAGTAGGTACCGGCAATAAGTGTGACACTGTAATGCATGTTACAAGGGGGTCATGACAATATCACACAGCCAAGACATTCTGGACCAGTATTCAATGAATACCTCAGCATCATTAGTTATTGCATGTAGATTAAAGCCATGGAATGGAAAACAGATTGTGCAAAACACAACTCTGATATGGGCCTTTAAAGTTTGTGTGGTAACATTACACGTGACACCAATTATGACATTTGAATAAAAAACAAAGCAAACTGTTGATGTACAACAATACTTTTATTACAGAATTGATGATTACATGGTCATGAACAGTAACTAACAAGAATTATGATAAAAATTTTCATTTGTTTGTGTACATGGTTCAGAAAAACAAAGAAATATAAAGAAAGAAAACAAACCTTTCTTCATGTATAAAACATGGTGAACTGACATGAATCATACAAAAGCAATAAAATCAAGACAAATCAACAAGTAGTTCAGATATAAAAAGATAATTAACTGACTGGAATTTTTTTTTAATCGATAAAGACAATTTAATTTGTTTATGTTTAGTAAGGCAGTGAGTTTGGCCCAGGCCAAATGCTGTGTGGGGTATTGATGTCAGCTAATTGCCAAGGCCTACACTAGAATGTTGTAATGTTGTAAAATGTTGTTTTGAGATTGCCTTCAGCCATGACAAGCTCTTAATAACAACATGCACTCTCCTGTAATTAAAGGAGAAAAATTCCTCTGAAGTTGCAGTATTGCTGCTTAAATGGTGAGGTACATGGAAACAGTCATACATGCAAACTGCTCATTCAGTGTGCAATTTCAATCTCACAGTGATTCCCAGGTGGGATGAGTGAGTCAGAGTGCACTCTCTGGGTGATCCCCAGAAGGTTACACTTGGGGAACACACAACAACACAGTGAGCAGACTAGAAAGTAAGTCTTAATGGTACAAATCATGTGTCACAACAAAACACACACACACAAAATTGTATTCAATCAAAACAATACAGCAGAAAGGCACAAGCATCAGTACAAGAAGCATAAATCAATGTAAG
>CM060331.1:57464085-57469085 GCA_030674155.1 Stramonita haemastoma
GCAAAGAGGTCACAGCACCAAGGTAACATTGCTCTCGGGGGACAGGGGGGTCTGGTGGTTAGATCAGTGCTGCGCGCTGTGCGTGATCTGACGGCTAGGGTTCCAGCCCAGGTCATCAGTGAGATGCTTGTTTCAGGGAGTCGTTTTGCTCCTGAAACTGACATCAGTGCTGACTCCACTTCACTTCGGATGAGACTATGAACCAAGGTTCTGTGTACGAACACACACAGAACATCTTGAATATGTTCAAACCTGTTCCACCTTTCGGAATACTACTTGGGTTGATGGGAACATGTGACAAGATTTACAAAAGTGCCTACGCACGGGAACTGGATATACAAAAGCACATGAGTGCTCAGTCCGTTGTCCTTTTGATAAAGGAATAGATACACATACAGTGTGTAAACAGTGATCAGCTGGTAAAGAGTGATTATTGATGAGATATCTATCGAAGAGGAATTGTTCCCTGCAATCAACATTGGTTTTCAATCCAAGCTTCTGTCCTGGCAATCCCTAGCTGAGCTGAAAAGCGAGGCTAGGCACGACAACACTTAAAAGCTAAAAAAGACTCCACCTGCACTGCCACAGACATACTGCATGAAGTGAGAACACAGCTTCCTGATAATTATTTCTTTGTGGCGTTTTGCAGAAAGAAAAGAGAAGGATCGTTACCATAATTATTGCTTTTGGTTTGTACTGTTTATAGGCATGTACACCGCAGTTAGTTTTTTTAAATTATCTCTTAAAGATACCATTTTCCCCCCATATGATGTTCGTATTTTCCTTTCAGTCTTTCAAATCTCCATAAAGATTGTCTGTGTAACTGTATTTTCTAGTTAATGGACAATAGATGCAATCTTTTGTGCTTGTTGCTTGAGTCATGTGTCAGTGTTTGTGGCTGCTCTCATTTCTGGTGTACTCTCTCCTTCCATCACCAGTTTCTCTTTCCTTCCCACTCGGTGTTACCTCCATCCCCGAGTTCCAATCCGCTCCATGCATTCCACCTACATTCTCTCTACAAATTGTTCCAACTGATTCCCTGTATCTTTACACGTTTTGTAATACATGTATACAAATACTTCAATCACATGTCTTCTCATTTTGAAGATATTAAGTTTGTGCAACATAACAAGGTGACTGCTGATGTAGGCCTTCTTGAATTTGATACATGGATAAACTTATTTGACTGACATTAATTCAATTGTAAGTAGTGCATTTTTGTTCAGGAAGATGGACAGATCAACAAGCGTACTATGTAGAAGGATCGATCATAGTAACCACAAAGACAATATTTTATTTCGTTCACAGGATGCTAGCTATCTCTGTTGTAAACATAAAAAACCCAGGGGGTAAGAAATCAAGGATTTGGAGAGGAACAGTTCAAAAGGGGATAATCAATCTGAGGAAAACAGAGAAAGATAGATAAAGAGAGAGAGAGGGAGAGAGACAGAGAGAGAGATAGGGGGAGAGGGAGAGAAAGAGAGATAGAAAGAGAGACAGAGAGATACAGAGAAATACAGAGAGACAGAGACGGAGAGAGAGCGGGGGGACGGGGGGGGGGGGAGTGGGGGGAGTTAGGGCTACTGGTGATTTACACACACATTCCATCAAACATTGCAATGAAACAGAATACAAATCTATCACACACACATTCCATCAAACATTGCAGTAAAACAGAAGACAAATCAATCACACACACCTAGTTTCTACGTCCACAATGAGGTCACCTATTAAATTTTAACAGAGTCAAAGAAGGAACATCTACAGGAAAGAAAAACACCAACAAAACATTGAGATAAATAGATATACCTTGTTCTTTCTCTGGTAATGGCTGTACTATGAGGCAGACTGAGAGAAAACAAGCAATCATTAAAGACTACACAGACGGTCAGCGAATGGAAGAAACACGCAAAGGAAAAGATGTAAGTGAAGTTTGATGAGGGAGTAAATTTGACCTGATGACGTTATTCCATGGGGGGTTACTGACCTTTGACTGACATCGGTATGTTTGTCTGTGAGTTCGTCGGTCCATCTGTCTTGTCTACATGAACGTGTGTGTGTGTGTGTGTGTGTGTGTGTGTGTGTGTGTGTGTGTGTGTGTGTGTGTGTGTGTGTGTGTGTGTGTGTGTGTTGTGTGTGTGTGTGTGTGTGTGTGTGTGTGTGTGTGTGTGTGTGTGTGTGTGTGTGTGCGTGCGTGGTGTGTGTGTGTGTGTGTGTGTGTGTGTGTGTGTGTGTGTGTGTGTGTGTGTGGGGTGTGTGTGAGAGAGAGAGAGTATGTCTGTCTGTCTATCTGTCTGTTCGTGTGTATGTATGTATGTATGTATGTATGTATGTATGTATGTATGTATGTATGTATGTAGGTATGTAGGTATGTAGGTATGTATGTATGTATGTATGTATGTAGGTAGGTATGTATGTATGTATGTATGTATGTATGTATGTATGTATGTATGTAGGTAGGTATGTAGGTATGTAGGTATGTAGGTATGTAGGTATGTAGGTATGTATGTATGTATGTATGTATGTATGTATGTATGTATGTATGTATGTATGTATGTATGCATTGTTTCAGAGCTACTATAACACAGACAAGATTAATAAATATTTTTTCCGTTGAACAACAATGTGCATTGTTACAGGCATTCAGACCAAGAAAAGACTTGTCCATGTTGCAAAGAAAAAAATGGAAGATGAAAAACATTTCTTATTTGATTGAACTTCATAAGAAGATCTGTCTATCACATTTCTTGATGAGTCAATCAGGCTTCCTGTCCATGTGATGCTCAGGGCTACAAAATCCAGTCATAGGCACATGTCCAGATATGTTTCACGCGATCACCAAAACAAAACACTTTATTTTGGAATTAGAAGCCTAAAAGTTGTAGTGCTATCTTTCCATTATGATGGTTGTGAGCGATGGGTTTGTGTGTGTGTGTGTGTGTGTGTGTGTGTGTGTGTGTGTGTGTGTGTGTGTGTGTGTGTGTGTGTGTGTGTGTGTGTGTTGTGTGTGTGTGAGTGTGTGTGTGTGTGTGTGTGTGTGTGTGTGTGTGTGTGTGTGTGTGTGCGTATGTGTGCGTGCGTGTGTGTGCGTATGTGTGCCTGCGTGTATGTGTGTGTGTGTTTGCTAAAATTTAATGTATTAAATTGTATGTATTTGCCTCTTTCTTTCTTTGTAATTAATTGTCTTTCTTCAGCTACAGCTCCGAGGTTCACCAATGGTGATATTTTTGTGTATGCCACCATGTTTGCCCGCCATTAAGGTAGCCGCATTTCATCCTCGGGGATGATGTTTAAACGAGACACCATTCTGCTTGCAATTTTTGAAACACATTTATTTTCTGTCTACGAGTAGCCCACTCATTCGAAAAGCTGAACACGTCTTAAGGTGTGTGCAGGAAGTTCTGCGTGGTTTTGCACACACACATTTGGTTTATAGTCTGTTTCGAAGGACTTGAAGGGAAAAGAAGTGGGGACTGATCTGAACTCCGGGACAAGGGGGAATCTGCCTGACGGGCGCCTCGGTGGTGGCTTGAACCCAGGCTTGGCCGGGGGCCGCCACATCGCTGGCGCAACTTTCTAACCACCAGGCTCACTGTCCTCCCATGTTGTCTTTTCTTGTAAGCTGTTGTCTGTCTCCATCCCCCCCCCTTTTTCTTTGTACACTATCCCCACTGTTTCATTTGCACTACAAAAGTTTGCTAGCTGACAGAGGATAACAATAAAGACTAGGATAAAAGTTAGAAAAGGGGCACACACACACACCGCGCGCGCGGGCGTGTGTGTGCACATGTGTGCGTGCGTGCGTGCGTGCGTGCGAATGTGCGTGCGTACGTGTGTGTATGTGCATGTGTAGGTGTGTGTGTTCGTGTATGTGTGTACATGTGTGTGTGTGTATGTGCGAGTATGTGTATGTGTGTGTGTGTTTTGTGCGTGTGAATGTGTATGCTCGCGCTCACAATTTGATATGTATCAGCTTCTACGTTTGCTTATGTGTATGTGTGTTTGGGTAAGGGCGTGGAGAAAGCTTTTTGTGAAGCAAAATAAATCGGAGAAAGTTGGAGGGACATTGTGGTGGTCGCCACCTCTGTTGGATGACTCACTCAGCCTGGCTCTCACTCACTCACTCACTCAGTCCCATGTCCCAAAGGACGTAGGGGGGACATGAGAGAAGACACAACGGAGATCTTTTTTCCATGCTTCACGATCCTGTGTGGCTAGTAGGAGGCGTTGCAGGGGTTGGGCAGTCCAGTCTTTGATGTTGTCAACCCATGATTTCTTTTGGCGGCCTCTTCTTCTTTTGCCCTCGACTGTTCCTTGCAAGATGGTTTTTGCTAGGGTGTTGTGTCTTGTGGTGTGACCAAACCACATCAGCTTTCTCCTCTTTATGGTGGAGAGCAAAGGCTCTTGGGGGCCCACACGCTTTTTGATTTCCTCTTTCACATAGTTATTGGTCTTGTGTTCTTTGTATGATATTTTGAGGAGTCTGCGACTTGAATAATACTGTCGTTAGTAGGGGGCTTAGCAGGTGGTGTCTTGCGTATGTATGGCGCTCAGAACAGGCATCACTGAACACCACCAAAGTGACCCAGCAGAAGTGCAGGACCCCTCTGGCTGGTGGCCCTACAGCGGCCTAATGTTGATGGGCTCCCTGTGGACTGCCGATCCCAAGGATGAGACACAACGAATCAGGATATGGCTGTGGCGGGGAGATTGCAATGAGCGGGGTGGGAACAGCAGTACTGGGACGTCACAGAAGACGAGGTAGCAAAAAAAATCGATAAAAGTAATTGAGCACCCACTTTTTAAAAACTAGGAAGCAGACAACCTTTCATCAGACACAGCAGACCTAGCCTCTATCTGTCTGAATGAGTTTAGTGTTTGGACGTTTGGTTTATGGTGGCCAAACATCCCTAGTCTACCTTCAGCTTGTTCTCAAGTTTTCCTCACTCGGCAGTGAGATTTCTCTGCCTGAAACTTGGGCTGCTCTCCCCGCGGAGAGC
>CM060331.1:57481585-57485184 GCA_030674155.1 Stramonita haemastoma
TAAACTCTTTGATTTTGGCCTTTTTCCTGTGGAATGGTCAAAATCTATGATTGTACCCATCTATAAGAAAGGGATATAGACCAACCAGGTAATTATCGTGGAATAGCTTTAACTAGTGTGGTTAGCAAGATATACACAGATATTTTAACCAAAAGGCTTTCTAGATGGGCTATGGAAGAAGATAAAATAATTGAACAACAAGCAGGCTTTAGAGCAGGCTATTCTACAGTTGACCATATTTTTACGCTTTTTGCCATTGTTCAAAAATTCTTGCAACGACACACTAAACTCTATGTTGCCTTTGTAGATTTTAGAAAGGCATTTGACTCAGTCAATAGAAACAATTTGTGGGAAGTATTGAGGAAATGTGGTGTATGTGGAAAATTGTATAAGGCGGTACGAAGTGTTTATAACTCTGTTTTGGCATGTGTGCGTGATAAGAGTAATTATTCAGATTATTTTGCTTGTCCAAAAGGAGTAAAACAAGGTTGTTTACTCAGTCCCCTATTGTTCTCTCTATTTATAAATGAATTGGCTCTTGAAGTATCCAGAGCAGGAAAGCATGGCATTCAACTAATGACTGATACTGTTGAAATATTTCTATTATTGTTTGCTGATGATGTTGTCTTATTATCTGAATCTGCTATTGGTCTCCAAAATCAGTTGAACAGACTTAAGAGAGAAGCAGATAGATTATGCTTGGTTGTCAATCTTGAAAAGACTAATGTAATGGTGTTTAGAAAGGGAGGGTACTTAGGTTCTAGGGAAAAGTGGATGTATGGGAATGAAGAAATTAAGGTTACCAATTCATATAAATATTTGGGGATGGGTTTCACAACAAAGCTGAGCATTAATAGTGCCTTGGTAGATGTTTGTAACAGAGGAAAAAGAGGAGTTATGGAAATACAGAAATCTATGAAAAAACTGAATACCATAGATCTAAAACTGTTTTGGAAGATGTTTGATACTCAGATAGAACCAATATTAACGTATGCATCTGAGGTTTGGGGATTGTATGAAGAAGGCAAGCGAATTGAAAAAGTTCACACATTTGCTATAAAGAGATTTCTATCTGTTCCTTTACATGCATCAAACCATCTAGTTTACGGGAAAGTGGTAGATATCCGTTATACATAAGGACATATATAAAAAGCATTAAATACTGGTTAAACTTCTTAAACAACCAGCTTCTAGAATATGTAGACAGGCTTATGAAATGCTAATCTTACAACATGAATCTGGTCGACTCAATTGGGTGTCAAATGTACAGAAAACTTTATGTGTGAATGGATTTGGTATTGTGTGGCTGAGTAGAGACGTAGGATGTGAATATAGTTTCATTAATGAATTTAAAGATAGACTTATTTCATGCTACAAACAGAACTGGCATTCGGATTTAGAAAATAATGACAAATATATGTGGTATAGTTCCTTCAAAAGTGTCTTTCAAACAGAAAGATATCTGTCTTTTATAACCAACAAATGGTACAAGATCAGTCTCAGTAGATTTCGGCTAAGAGTCAGTGGCCTTAAAAATTGTAAGTATTGGTTTTTAAGTGAAGATAACTCTAACGATAATATATGCCCTTCATGCCGAAATGCCACAGAAGACGAATTTCACTTTCTTTTCGATTGTATGGCCTATTCTGATAAACGCAGAAACTGTGAGGCGCTAAGTGTGTTTAAAGGCATTGCTGATATGAATTCTGTTGCAAATATTCTATCTGTCAGCAGTGAAGAGAAAATAGAAAGTCTAGCTAAATTCATTGGAGAAGCAATGAATATTAGGAAAAAGATAACGGAACAGAGTAACTAGTCCTTAGATGGTCCTTTATTGATTCTGTTAGTGGGGGGGGGGGAGGGAGGAGAGGAGAGAGAGAGAGAGAGTGTGTGTGTGTGTGTGTGTGTGTGGCGTGTGTGTTGTGTGTGTGTGTGTGTGTGTGTGTGTGTGTGTGTGTGTGTGTGTGTGTGTGTGTGTGTTGTGTCACCTGCGTGGCAATTAGAATGTGCAGTAGTATATGTAAGTGCGAAGTGAGAGGAAAATTTGAAAAATGTTATTATGTTACACGAATTCATCTGAACTTGTTATTCCCCCTTGTCTACAGGGCTGTAATGCTGTATGGACAATAAAACTGTGTCAGTGTCAGTGTCAGTGTCAGTGTCTCTCTCTCTCTCTCTCCTCTCTCTCTCCTCTACTCTCTCTCTCTCTCTCTCTCTCTCTCTCTCTCTCTCTCTCTCTCTTCTCTCCTCTCTCTTCTGTGTCTGTCTGTCTGTCTGTCTGTCTGTCTGTCTGTCTTGTCTCTCTGTTTCTGTCTGTCTTTCTTGTCTATCTTTCTCTATCTTTCTCTGCATGTCTATTTGTCTGTCTGTCTGTCATTAGCCAGCGTGTTTTCTCTTTCAACAGCAAAGGACATGCCAAACTCTTTAAGCAGATTGCAGAGAATAAAAACGACTAGAAGTTGATTCCTAAATGCAGAGGAGCTTTGTCCACATCAAAGAGCATAACCATCTAAAAAGACCCCTTTGAGCAATGGCCATATCCTCTCATATTTGTCTTTTTACAAAAGAAGAAAAGAGTTAAAAATATTCACAAAACTTTATGCTCCAGTTTTGGTTTGTTGTTTGTTTTAACTTTTTAAAAAGCTGACATGAGTGCCGTTTCTGCTCTGTGGTAACTTGCTCACCCAACTTGTAATTAAGATAATGACAGGTCCGTAGTGTTCTTAAGTGGTTTCTTGTCGCTCACTGGATTGAAGCCTTCAACTGTGCACATCGGGTCCACATGTAGCTCAAACAGTTGTAACTGCCTCCCACATCCTTTTCTATTAGCAGCTTAAAAGTCACGACCTAAAGTAATGGCAGTGATGACATAATTAAAATCTCAGTTGACACCGCAACATTAAACGAGTACTCTCTAATTTTCCGGGAAATTTTGTAGTTTTACCCGATTTGCACATTTTTATTTTTATTTATTTTTTATTTTATACCACTTTTGTCACAGCAGATTTCTCTGCGTGAAATTCGGGCTGCTCTCCCTGGGGAGACCGCGTCGCCACAAGTTGCAGCGCTACCCTTTTTTTTATACAGCCCCGAGCCGCCCTGGGACTCAATTCCCGATTTTTCATCAGGGATGGTGCCTAAACACAACACCTGTGTGCATGCTGTTTTTTTTTAAATAATGTTGTATCCGCTCTACGGCACACAATGGCTGCTCTTCCGAAAGGTGAACGGGGTTTTTTAACGTGTGCGCAAGATTTCTGCGTGCGTTCGCACACAGGGCCTCGGATTATGTCTCATCCGGGAATGACTTTGACATTAAATTCGATTTTTTTCGTCAGAATGGGAAGAAAGGGCGAGTGGGAAATCGAACCCAGAACCCCTGGGTTTACTTTCTGGAAAGGGGGAACGTTTTTAAACCAATCCTCCACCTTCTTCCTTAAGCGACAATGGCTTGTCAGTTCTGAATCGCTTGTTTTGCAAATTTATTTGTACATTGGGACGGAGAGGAGGAGGTAAGTTTCCACAGGGGATTTCAAAAACCAAGGGATGGTTTTTTCATCTCGTTGACCCGTCCACTTTGGAACGAGCAGAGGCCCAAA
>CM060331.1:57485284-57503169 GCA_030674155.1 Stramonita haemastoma
ACCGCTTGCATACACCCCCCCAAAAAAAAAAATCAATATGAATAAGCAGAAGGCTCGACAAAATGTGACGCAATAATGACCCCTAGTACACACATTAAATAATAATATCATACAATATCATGCACCACAGCAATCTGCAGGGTCTCCTCCACACGCACAAACAAAAACATTCGCACACACAAACAGCAGCGAACGCACGCACGCGCGCATGCATACACACCCTCCCATGAATAAAGCTAAAGAAGCATTTCCAAAGATGTGACGAAAACGCCGTTTTGGGGCCCTTGCCACCCGCACTTTTCCGGAGTTACAGAGCCCACGGCACCAAGACCCTATTTTACTCTATGTATACAAACTTCCCAACCATTTTCCATGTGTGTGGTGTTTGACTTGTGGCGACACCACAGCCCCGAAGATGGCAACCCCGCTTGTACAGAGCCAAGTTTGTCGCAAAGAAACAGGGTACAGTGTACCAAAAATGACCCCCGCAACACACATCAAATAATAATATCATACAATATCATGCACCACAGAAATCTGCAGGGTCTCCTCCACACGCACAAACAAAAATAATCGCACACAGGAACACCAGCAAACGCACGCACGCGCGCATGCATACACACCCTCTCATGAATAAGCTGAAGAAGCCTTCCAAAGATGTGACGAAAACGCCGTTTTGGGGCCCTTGCCACCCGCACTTTTAATCAGTTACAGAGCCCACGGCACCAAGACCCTATTCTACTCTATGCATACAAACTTTAAAATCATATTTGATGTGTGTGGCGCTGGACTTATGGCGACACCACAGCCCCGAAGATGGCAACCCCCATGTATTTTGCCAAGTTTGTCGGAAAGAAACATGGTACAATGTACGCATAAATGACCCCCACAACACACATCAAATTAATAATAATAATAATACATAATATAATTATATTAATATAATATTATAATAATAATATAATATATAATATATTAATAATAATAATAATATATAATACTCATCATCATCATCATATCATCATCATCATCATCATTCATCTCTAATCATAATCATCATCATAATCATACATATCTGGCACAGATCACCACATCATGAATCACACGTACACTAACACACCTGCATCAACCCACCCCTCCATATAACTATGAATAGCATAAGTCGACAAAATGTGACCAATAATGACCCTAGTCACACATTAATAATATATCATATCATGACCACAGCTTCATGAAGGTCTCCCACAGCACAAAGAAAAAAATTCGCACACACAAAAGCAGCGAACCACGCACTCGGCTGCATACACACCCCCCAGAATAAAGCAAAGAAGCATCCAAGATGACGAAAACGCGTTTTGGGCACTTGCACCGCACTTCCGCAGTTACAGGCCTCGCACAAAACTATTCGTAGATACAAATCCCAATTCGAAGTGATGGCGTTGACTTGTGCACACACAGCCCGAAATTGGAACCCCGATTGTACAGACAAGTTTGTCGCAAAACGGTACGTTATACAATACCCCAACACAATCAAATATAGCTCATTCAGCACCACAGAAATCTGCAGGGTCTCCTCCACACGCACAAACAAAAATAATCGCACACAGGAACACCAGCAAACGCACGCACGCGCGCATGCATACACACCCTCTCATGAATAAGCTGAAGAAGCCTTCCAAAGATGTGACGAAAACGCCGTTTTGGGGCCCTTGCCACCCGCACTTTTAATCAGTTACAGAGCCCACGGCACCAAGACCCTATTCTACTCTATGCATACAAACTTAAAATCATATTTGATGTGTGTGGCGCTGGACTTATGGCGACACCACAGCCCCGAAGATGGCAACCCCCATGTATTTTGCCAAGTTTGTCGGAAAGAAACATGGTACAATGTACGCATAAATGACCCCCACAACACACATCAATAATAATATACATTATATATATATATAATAATAATAATAATAATAATAATATAATATAATAATATAATATAATAATATAATCATCATACTCATCATCATCATCATCATCATCATCATCATCATCATCATCATCATCATCACATCATATCACACATCTAACATAATCATAATATCATACAATATCATGCGCCACACATCACCACATTCATGAACTCACAAACGTACACACAACAGCACGCTTCCATACCCCCCCCCCCCCCAAACACATATGAATAAGCAGAAGGCTCGACAAAATGTGACGCAATAATGACCCTAGTACACACATTAAATATAATATCATACAATATCATGCACCACAGCAATCTGCAGGGTCTCCTCCACACGCACAAAGAAAAAAATTCGCACTAAAAAAAGCACGAATGCAACACGCGCGCAAGCTTACACACCCTCCCATGAATAAAGCTAAAGAAGCATTTCCAAAGATGTGACGAAAACGCCGTTTTGGGCCCATGCCACCCGCACTTTTCCGCAGTTACAGAGCCCACGGCACCAAGACCCTATTCTACTCTATGCATACAAACTTCCCAACCATTTTCGATGTGTGTGGCGTTTGACTTGTGGCGACACCACAGCCCCGAAGATGGCAACCCCGCTTGTACAGAGCCAAGTTTGTCGCAAAGAAACAGGGTACAGTGTACCAAAAATGACCCCGCAACACACATCAAATAATAATATCATACAATTCATGCACCACAGAAATCTGCAGGGTCTCCTCCACACGCACAAACAAAAATAATCGCACACAGGAACACCAGCAAACGCACGCACGCGCGCATGCATACACACCCTCTCATGAATAAGCTGAAGAAGCCTTCCAAAGATGTGACGAAAATGCCGTTTGGGGCCCTTGCCACCCGCACTTTTAATCAGTTACAGAGCCCACGGCACCAAGACCCTATTCTACTCTATGCATACAAAATTTAAAATCATATTTGATGTGTGTGGCGCTGGACTTATGGCGACACCACAGCCCCGAAGATGGCAACCCCCATGTATTTTGCCAAGTTTGTCGGAAAAAACATGGTACAATGTACGCATAAATGACCCCCACAACACACATCAATATAATAATATATATAATAATATAATAATATAATAATAATAATAATAATATAATAATAATAATAATAATATATAATATTGATCATATCATCATCTCATCATCATCATCATCATCATCTCATCATCATCATCATCATCATCATCATCATCATAACCATCATCATAATCATAATCAAATATCTACATATCATGCGCCACAGCATCACCACATCATGAACTCACAAACGTACACACAACAGCACGCTTGCATACACCCCCCCAAAAAAACCAAAAAACTATGAATAAGCAGAAGGCTCGACAAAATGTGACGCAAAATGACCCCTAGTACACACATTAAATAATAATATCATACAATATCATGCACCACAGCAATCTGCAGGGTCTCCTCCACACGCACAAGAAAAAAAATTCGCACACACAAACAGCAGCGAATGCACGCACCGCGCATGCATACACACCCTCCATGAATAAAGCTAAAAAGCATTTCCAAAGATGTGACGAAAACGCCGTTTTGGGGCCCTTGCCACCCGCACTTTTCCGCAGTTACAGAGCCCACGGCACCAAGACCCTATTCTACTCTATGCATACAAATTCCCAACCATTTTCGATGTGTGTGGCGTTTGACTTGTGCGACACCACAGCCCGAGGATGGCAACCCCGCATGTACAGAGCCAAGTTTGTCGCAAAGAAACAGGGTACAGTGTACCAAAAATGACCCACGCAACACACATCAAATAATAATATCATACAATATCATGCACCACAGAAATCTGCAGGGTCTCCTCCACACGCACAAACAAAAATATCGCACACAGGAACACCAGCAAACGCACGCACGCGCGCATGCATACACACCCTCTCATGAATAAGCTGAAGAAGCCTTCCAAAGATGTGACGAAAACGCCGTTTTGGGGCCCTTGCCACCCGCACTTTTAATCAGTTACAGAGCCCGCGGCACCAAGACCCTATTCTACTCTATGCATACAAACTTAAAAATCATATTTGATGTGTGTGGCGCTGGACTTAAGGCGACACCACAGCCCCGAAGATGGCAACCCCCATGTATTTTGGCAAGTTTGTCGGAAAGAAACATGGTACAATGTACGCATAAATGACCCCCGCAACACACATCAAATAATAATAATCATCATAATGATAATAATAATAATAATAATAATAATAATGATAATAATAATAATAATAATAATAATAATAATAATAATAATAATAATAATAATAATAATAATAATAATAATGATGATAATCATCATCATCATCATCATCATCATCATCATCATCATCATCATCATCATCATCATCACCATCATCATCATCATCATCATAATCATAATATCATACAATATCATGCGCCACAGCATCACCACATTCATGAACTCACAAACGTACACACAAACAGCACTGCTTGCATACCCCCCCCCCCCCCCCCCCCCCAAACACAATATGAATAAGCAGAAGGCTCGACAAAATGTGACGCAATAATGACCCCTAGTACACACATTAAATAATAATATTATACAATATCATGCGTTAAGACGTTTGCCTGCCAATATGTAAATCGTGAGTTTCTGAGTTCGTACCCAGCCTCGCCCTTTCTTCCCAGTTCGACGAAAAAATCGAACTAAATGTCAAAGTCATTCGGATGAGACTCGAAACCGAGGCCCCGTGTGCGAATCCACGCAGAACATCTTGCGCACACGTTAAAACCCCGTTCCACCTGTCGGAAGAGTAGGCCATCGTGTGCCGGTGGAAGCGGATGACAAGATTATAACAAACCAGCATGCACACAGGTGTCGTGTTTGGACACTATCCCTGGGGAAAAATCGGGGAGTTGGAGTCCCAGAGCGGCTCGGGGCTGTAGGTATATGGCAACGTTCTGGTGGCTCCTGCGACGGTGCTGGAACCGTTAATATCGGTCAATGCCCTTCCAATGGATCATTCCAGTGCCGTGGATAGGGGGGGAGGGGGGTCTGCTGCATGGGTAACAGCTTGCCCTCCATACATACTTGCCCAGGCTTTGCGCTCTAAAGACTAGAGTGCAACTCCATAGTCTTCCGAGACTGATGAGTCCCTACTACTACCTGTATCTGTTTGCTTGTCTGTCGTCTGTCTATATCTATCTCATTCTCTGTCTCTCATTCTCTGTCTCTGTCTCTGCCTGTCTGTCTGTCTGTCTCTCTCTTTCTCTGTCTCTGTCTGTCTGTCTTTCTGTCTGTCTGTCTGTCTCTGTCTCTGTCTCTGTCTCTGTCTCTCTCTGTCTCTGTCTCTCTCTGTCTCTGTCTCTCTGTCTCTCTGTCTCTGTCTCTGTCTCTGTCTCTGTCTCTCTCTCTCTCTCTCTCTCTCTCTCTCTCTCTCTCTCTCTCTCTCTCTCTCTCTCTCTCTCTCTCTCTCTCTCGTCCTTATTCTTTCTGTTTCCCTCTCTAGTGTCATGCATGCAGAAAATCCACACCATGCATTGTCACTGCGCCACTTTCTGCCCCAAGCTACAGGTATGCTTTATGTTTGTGTGTGTAGTGTGTCCATTTGTTTTGTTGTTGGTGATTACGTTAAATGTTCGAAATGAAAGCATGATGATATTAAAAAGTATAGTAAGGGAATGGGAGGAATAATTTGCATTTGCATTCACTGCCATAAAATAGAGTGCTGACGATGCAGGTGTTGTAAACTGCCATCTTGGTGGAAATTGTCAGCTTTGAGTTCTCCCAGATGTGGGTGGTGAGGCGTCCTAAGGTCGGAGCAGCATTGCCGATACGCTTATTGATCTCGTCATTAAGGGACAGGTTGTCACTGATGGTGGATCCCAGGTATGTGAACTGGTGTACGACATCAAGCTGGTAGTTATCGATGTAGATGGCTGGTGTAGTAACAACGTCCTGGATCAGCACATTGGTCTTTTTTAGGCTGATTGTCAGTCCGAAGTCTTTGCAGGCCTGGGAAAACCTGTCCATGAGGCATTGGAGTTCTTGCTCAGTGTGAGAAGTGACAGCAGCAGCAGCAGCAAAAAGCATGTCCCTAATTGTTTTCTCCATCACTTTTGTTTTTGCTTTCAGCCAAGCCAGGTTGAATAGTCGACCGCTGGATCTGGTGCGTAGGTATACACCTTCTGTTGCAGCTCCAAAAGCGTGCTTTAGGAGCAGGGCAAAGAAGATGCCAAAGAGGGTGGGAGCAAGGACACAGCCTTGCTTGACTCCACTCTTAATGTCAAATGGGTTGGACATGCTGCCCTCATACTGGATTGTTGCCTTCATGTTATCATGAAAGGATCTGATAAGACTATGGAGTTTGGGGGTCAACCAATTTTTGGAAGGATGTTGAATAGCCCTTCCCTGCTGACTAGATCAAAGGCCTTGGTCAGGTCTATGAAGGCTATGTAGAGGGGTTTGTGCTGTTCTCTGCATTTCTCCTGAAGTTGGTGTAGGGAGAATATCATGTCCACTGTGGAGCGTTCAGCTCGGAAGCCACATTGTGACTCGGGGTAGACACGCTCAGCGAGTTTCTGGAGGCACACAAGCATGACACGAGCGAAGAGTTTTCCTACGATGCTCAGGAGAGATATTCCTCTGTAGTTGTTACAATCACTCCTGTCACCTTTATTTTCGTATAGAGTGACAATCTTGGCATCTCTCATGTCTTGCGGCACAGCTCCCTCCCTCCAACACTGGCATAGGACGTTGTGAAGGGGCTGTAATAAGGTGTCTTTACAGCTTTTGATGAGATCTGGTGGAATGCCATCGGTGCCAGGTGCTTTGCCACTAGCTAAGCTGTCAAGCTTTGCGGAGTTCAGCAAGGGTTGGTTCAGTATCTAGTTCCTCCATGATGGGGAGAGGCTTAATGGCATTGAGGGCTGAGTTGGAGACTGTGTTCTCTCTAGAGTAGAGCTCAGAGTAATGCTCCACCCACCTGTCCATCTGTCTGCTCTTGTTGTTGATCATCTCCCCATTGGAGGTCTTGAGTGGGGCGGTTTTGCTCTGTGTTGGCCCTAGAGCTGTCTTGATGCCTTCGTACATTCCTCTGATGTTGCCTTAGGTGGCTGCATACTGGATTGAGGAACTGAGCTGTTGCCAGTATTCGTTGGCACAATGTCTTGCAGTCTGTTGCACTTTTTTTCTGGCTGCTCTGAGTACTTGCAGGGATTTCTCACTAGGGGAGCGCTTTTATTCGGCAAGGGCAGTACGCTTTGAGTCAATGACGGGGGACAGCTCGCTAGACTTGGCATCAAACCAGTCATTGTTCTTGGAGGTCTTTTTCCCAAAGGTTGCAAAGGCTGTTTTATGAATGGCTTCCCGGAGGTGGTTCCATTTCTCAGAGGCTGAGCAGTGCTGGTGTTCGTCAGACAGAGCTTCTTTGAGAGACTTGGCAAATTCTTTGACTTTCTCTGGAAGATGCATGCTGGTGGTATTGATGCGAGGTTTGCCTTTCTGTTTGGAACTCTGGAGTTTCTTTGGATGAAGCCTGATCTTGCAGCAGATGAGAGAGTGGTCAGTGTCACAGTCTGCACTGTGGTATGTGCGGGTGATGAGCACAGACTTGATGTTGGTACGTCGGATCAGGATCATGTCCAGCTGATGCCAATGCTTTAAGCGGGGATGGCACCATGACACCTTGTGTTGTGGCTTGGAAAAGAAGTAGGAGTTGGTCACGCAGAGGCCATTGTAAGAGCAGAACTCCAGCAGGCGCTGCCCATTTTCGTTAATCTTGCCAACTCCAAAGTGTCCAAGGCAGGAAGGCCATGCGTCATGATTGGCACCCACTCGAGCATTAAAGTCTCCCAGGATGATGACATGTTCCTTGGGGGGTATTTTCTTGATGACGTTGCTGATGTTGGCATAAAACTCGTCCTTCGCTTCTGCAGTGGATGTAAGGGTGGGAGCGTAGGTGCTGACAAGAGTGACAAAGCCCTTGGAGGTATGGAGATGGACTGTCATCAGGCGTTCGGATCCCTTGTCTCCTGGTTCAACCATCTTCAGTAGGGTGTTCCTGACAGCAAATCCCACTCCATGCTCTCTTCGGTCCTCCGCGCTCTTCCCGTGCCAGAAGAAAGTAAAGTATTTCTCCTTGAGGGTTCCAGTGTCTGCAAGGCGGGTCTCTTGCAGAGCAGCTATGTCCACCCCCAGTCTCAGCAGCTCGTTGTTGATGACAGCTGACTTTCTTGCATCACTGATGCCTTAGAGGTCTTGGGAAAGTCCGGATGACAATGTTTGGACATTCTAGCTTCCCAGTTTTAGGACTGGGCACCTGTTTCTCATGGTTCTTGTATTTTTGCCTGGTGCGAGTCTTACAGTCTGCTTGTCGGTTTGATCCTAATCCCCAAGCACCCATTGAGGAAGGCAGACTGTGGTGGGACAACACCTTATTGGCTGGGGGCTGCCCAGCTTGAGGAGGGCGGTAGCTGTCCAGTGAAATCCTAGGATCTGTCCCACCGTCAGAAGCAACCCCTGGCGCCACGCTCTACGCCAGTCGAGCATTGCAGCTTATAACTGGTAAAGGCTACTTCCCGTGTTGTGTCCACACTGTGAGGCGAGGCTGGAGTGACCTCTCCAGAGCGCGAGCCTGGGCAGGATAGTATGGAGGACGAGCTGTTGCCCAGATAGCAGGTCCCCCCTCTCCACACTGATGATGGATCCAAAGGAACAGCAGAAGCTGATACAGTTTGGCACCAGCAGTGTCACAGGAGTTGCCCGAACGTTACTGAAGTCAGAAGCGGACTGCCTTCGGGACTCCATCTCCGGATTTTTCCTCAGGGTTAACTCCCGAAGCCTTTCTCCCCAATGGGGAATCCACAAGGCAGTGAAGATTTGGGGTCAGAGTTTTCCTTCTCCTAGGTGAGTTGCCTTACTGGGCTAACGAGTCCCATCTGCCCAAATGCGATAATGTAGCCAGTATATATATATATATATTATATATATATATATATATATATATATATATATATATATATATATATATATATATATATATATATATATTAGTAGGCACCCATCAGTGTTGGAAGACTATGGAATTGTGCTCTACTCTTTAGAGCGCAAAGCCTGGGCAAGTATGTATGGAGGGCAAGTTGTTCCCCATGCAGCAGACCCCCCCTCTCCACGGCACTGGAATGATCCATTGGAAAGGCAATGACCGATACGAATGGGTCTTGTATGCCTATGCGTGTGAGTTTGTGATACTATTATTATTTGAAGCGTGAACAAATTTGAAATGTAGCTATCTTGTGTCTTTTGATTACGATTTGTAATGATATGCCTGTCAGCAGTATTGATGGTTAAAGTGTTTTTGACATGACCTGACTGATATAATTATGATAATCATCTGCCATCGTCATCAAGAGAGAGAGAGAGAGAGAGAGAGAGAGAGAGAGAGAGATTTCATCAGCAGGACCTAATACGATTGGCTATTCCCGACACACGTATCATCCAATGAAGAAGAAGCGTCGTGCCTGAGGTTGATAGCGAGGTTGGTTTCTCCCTGTCACTGACCTCTCGCTTCACTGAGCTGCCGACACGTTACACTACACTTTACCTGATGTCTGAGGGGACCTCGCCAATAGCCAGCACAGGCTCATTTCCTGTTACCCCTGCTGTCCACACATTTCCTATATCACATTTTTACTTTCATGTTTCTTTCACGTTTCACTCTGAATGTGCCCTACACAGTCGCTCCCCAGATCATTAGTAGACAGTAAGTTGGCGTTTTGTATTTGCTGAAGCAGAGAAAAAGGTATCAGAGTAAATGAAGGGATTTATTGACATTGCAGGATCGCCTGAGTGTGAGTTGACCCCAAATGTTGTAAAAGAAGATGATAGATTGATCAAAAAGCAAACAGATTTGAAATATGAATTTATTTTAAAGCTCATTCTTCACACACACACACACACACACACACACACACACACACACACACACACACACACACACACACACACACACATTAGAGATGGATATGGTCCCGCGAGTTCCAAGGCAAACTTCGGTAATAACGAAGTTATTCACATACAAAAACAAATTTGACTTTCAGATACAAGGGGACCACTGAGTCCTTTTAAACAATGCTAGTAACAAAACGAACTGTTTTATTCCAGTCAGTGATGACTAGTATTTATTCTGAAGCTGTTGTTATCTGTGTTTGTTAGTGGCAGCCTAAAATAAATTTCAACTTGTCAGTATGTTCTTGTATTAATATTGTAAATGGTCAATGCCTAAGGAGGGGTCAGAGGATTACATTTCTTGTTTCTGTTTATGCAAAATTCGGATGTTATCCCTGACTAGACCAGAAAAGCGTGCTGTGGATTATTGCCTCTGAGGATGTACTGCTTTTTTGTTTTTCTGGCTTTTTTAATGAATGTTTCCAAGACTGCTTAGTTTGTGTCTTATAAAACTCGTTGTTGCTGTATACAAGGACACATTTCTTTCATCTCCTTACTTCAGTTTGGGCACTATTTTACCGAGCACAACAGGCACTCTTAGATTCTGAACTTCCATGTATTGGTCATGAGTGAATGTTTGTTACCTTTGAGACTAAGCATAGGCTTAAAATAAGCTGCAGTTTGATGCCTTTTCCTGCTGTATTCCTGTCTGCTTATGATGTATGTGTATTCAATAAGTAATGTTGAAACCAAATATTGTTAAACCCAGAACAGTGCATCTAAAAATTTAGTACACAAGAACTGTAATCGCCATAAGATAGGTACAAGAGTACAGGTGTACTGTAGTGGCCAAGCAGTGGCCATCAGCCGATAATGACAGCCCGCTGGAAGTGTGGAAGGGGGTGTCTTGACCATTACAGACAGACCGTATGTGTTATTAGCCCTGCCGTCTGTGTAATTTCCGTACAGGGCGGAGGGTCTACTCCACTTCTGTATCTGTCTATATACTTCGGTTTGTTTGTCTGTCCCGTCCGTCTGTTTGTCTGTGTGCCTGATTGGCTTTGTGCCTGTCTCTACCACTGTCAGTCTTCTCTCCCCCCTCCCTCCATTCCCCCTCTTCCTTCTACTTTGGTGTGGGTTTCTATGTCCTGGTCTACTGCATTGCATACTTCCTGCCTTTGTCTTCTGGAAACAAAAATCTTTGGTGTTTTTCATTCCCAAACACATGTTTATCAATGGTTAGATTTTTGTGCTTATAACCATTTTCTCCCGCCTTTAAAGTAGGTACATTCCATCTCTGGGGAAATATATTTGCCAAAACTGTTATTTTCTCTTCTTCTGTATCTTTGTCTTTCACTCAAGAACAATCTGTCTCCTCCCACCTCCTTCATCTCTTTTTGTCTGGTGTGTGTGTGTGTGTGTGTGTGTGTGTGTGTGTGTGTGTGTGTGTGTGTGTGTGTGTGGTAGTAGTAGTAGTAGTAGTAGTAGTAGTAGTAGTAGTAGTAGTAGTAGTAGTAGTAGTAGTAGTAGTAGTAGTATATGTGGTAGTAATGACAGATAAGAGAGAAGAGAGATGGTGACAGAGAGACAGAGATGGAGCACACGCTTATTGCACACAAGTTGTCATTAATGAAGGAATAATGCTGAGCACGGAAACAGAGCAGTTAAAAAGAATGTTTACACCAGCCAGTCCAAGGAAAAAAAACACGTATAAACCAAACAGAACAATATGAATAGAAAATGAACAAACGCATGAACAAACATTGCTTAACCAAAACAAAGTCACCTATTTGTTTAGGTTTTTTTTAAGTTAGCTTTTCCATTGTTGTCTTCTAATGATTCTTCCTCTGTGTAGGCAGAATAAGTATTGAATACGCCACTTCTGGTGTTTACAAAAGGATCTGCTTTGCATGGAATCAGAAGATAAGCATGTTGCTAATCTCCCCTTTCCCACATTCTTCCAAAGCTCTCCAATCTGCTGTCTTCTTTTTCTCTTTTTGTCCTTTATTGCATAAAGCAAAAATAGCACTTGAGCTATCCACATTATTTTACATGAGAAATTCATAGCAATGATGTTTAGACTTGATTACGGTTTTTTTCCCAACCCAACCTGTTTGCAGGCACGTGTGTGTGTGTGTGTGTGTGTGTGTGCGTGCGTGCGTGCGTGCGTGCGTGCGTGCGTGCGTGCGTGCGTGCGTGCGTGCGTGTGTGTGTGTGTGTGTGTGTGTGTGGCTCCCCTACAACCGCCTAGGTTACGGGACACCTTTACCTTTACCGCAGAACAAAACACAGCAAACGAGTGAACAACAAAAAACACTAACTCAACCAGGTAAACAGACAAACAAACGCCTAATACCCTACAACCAGTCTATCCCACCATTGTCCTGTGTGCACTTTGCCCTCTGCTCAGGCACCTCTCCTTCAGGAGACATTAAAGGTCACTTCTAAAGGTAAGGTACAAAACGTAGAGGATTTCTCAAAACCTACACGGTTGCTAGGGAGCAGGGTCTAAGAGATTTTAGCTTCTCAAGCATGTTGAGGTTGGCACCGATCTCCTCTCCGTGGCTGCTTTACCTTCCCTGACCCTGAAGACACCCATTCATAGCTGGGTGAAATGGAGACCAGGCTGTAGCCAAGGTGTGCAAATGGTCGTCCATTCACTTTGTAAGAATGCTGCTAAACCAATTTATCTTATCACTGGCCTCTACGTAGTTTATTCTTTTTTTGGGCAACACTCCTATTACCGTGTCACTTCTAGCTACTGTTTGCAAAAAAAGCCTGTTGTTGTATTCCGTCTTCTCCACATTCTGTAAAAGCTATGTTCATCCCTTTTCTTCTGCCTGGTCCATTATTGTAGAAAACACGAATAGCTCTTGAACTGTCACTGATTTTGTTATGGGAAAGTTAAGGCTATGAAACTACAACTCCTACGCTTGAAGAGTGTTCCCAACTTGCCCAATCTGCAGTTCTCTCTCTCTCTCTCTCTCTCTCTCTCTCTCTCTCTCTCTCTCTCTCTCTCTCTCTCTCTCTCTCTCTCTCTCTCTCTCTCTCTCTCTCTTTGTGTGCGTGTGTGCGTGCGTGCGTGCGTGCGTGCGTGCGTGCGTGCGTGCGTGCGTGCGTGCGTGTGTGTGTGTGTGTGTGTGTGTGTGTGTGTGTGTGTGTAATGCACAGAGAACTCCGAACAATTTTAAGATGTACATTGGCCTTAGGCCCCAATACATAGAGGTTGAGGAGAATGAAGAAATTAGTATGCAAAATGTGATCAAACAAGAAAAACAACAACCAATTCTTTGAGGCCCATGATTGCAATGGCCTTATTTTGAGCAAGTCTAGAGTGT
The DNA here is from genome assembly GCA_030674155.1 of Stramonita haemastoma. Classification (NCBI taxonomy): domain Eukaryota; kingdom Metazoa; phylum Mollusca; class Gastropoda; order Neogastropoda; family Muricidae; genus Stramonita; species Stramonita haemastoma. The sequence continues at coordinate 57,498,551 of CM060331.1, forward strand.
GATACACAATCATGTTACACTGCATCACTATTTTAGTTTGCAGACACCACACTCCTTTTCAGTGAAAATGCAACATTTTAATACTGTCATACTTGTAAATACAAATCTTTAACACACCCATCATTAAATAATATTTTGACATATCAATTTCTCCCTTCCATTAATATCATAAAAACATATCTGGATAGAAAATCACTTCATTCTCTATTTGATGTTGGAAGAAAAACTGACAGATTGATGCATCCAGTTAAATACTTATCCCTTAAATCTGAGTACATTGAACATTCGAACAAAAAATGGGCTTAGGTTTCAAATTTTGCTTTACAACATGGACAGAACTTTTCTTGATCACTAACACTATATCAACGAACGTTATTATTAATTTGGAAACTATTCAATCAAACTTGTGTGATAGCAACTCGAAAACAGTATTTGTGACGCTCCACCACATAATGAGACGGAGTGCACATGAGGTCAATTTGTAGTTATTGACATGTTATTAATGTGCAATAAAGTGGCTATCAAATACAAAAAACAGATTGAAAATCGGACAATTCTGTGCAACATTATTACAAATTGAAATGATAGACTGCAGGATGTGACAAAATGAGAAACAGGCAAGTTTATTTTAGCAACAGGTTGTCAGAATGAGTGTTTTGGTATTTTCAAAACACATTTAAAAGCAAAAGGAATAAAAATTATACCTTGATATTACATTATAAGATAAATAAACAGATCTACTTTAATAATCAATCAAAAAAACAAAATTGACAACTTGACCCCCACCTGCCTTTAAAGGCTCCTAGCGCAAAATTGGGTAATGTGCTAAGCGACTCATTTCGTGGTGGAGCGTCACATTTATAAAATCGATGCATTTTTTCTTTTCCGAAGACAGTTTTCAATGATCTATAATTTTCATACCTTTCTGTATCTCTTATGGTTCCATGCCACTCTTGTATGAACATGGTCTACTGATCTTTGCTTGAATATACATAACAATGTCTTTACATCACAGACTCCTTGTAGCCATACAATGTTAAATCCTGTTTCACAGAAGAATTTCTCTTATTTTTGATACCAAACATTCGTTTCCATTTTTATCTGGTTCCAATAGTATTTGGTAGGCTTTGCATGGCAACCTGTCTGGACTCATCTGTAATAGCTTAAACCAGTATCTAAGGACATTTGTATGAGAGTTCATATAAATAGGATACCTGCCCAATTCACTATACACCATTTTTATTTGGTGTTATTATTGGAATCCCTAAAAAACGTCTGACTTGCTGACATGTGAATTTTTCCAAGAGAGAGAGAGAGAGAGAGGAGAGAGAGAGAGAGAGGAGAGAGAGAGAGAGAGGAGAGGAGAGAGAGGAGAGAGAGAGGAGAGAGAGAGAGAGAGAGAGAGAGAGAGAGAAGAGAGAGGAGTCATTAGACAAGAGTGTAAAATCACTTTCCACCTTCACACTGAAACTGGCCATCCCTTCAGTAGGTGGACCTCATTAATTTCATCCAAACTGATCAAAATGACAATTAGAGAAAGAATAAAATGACCAAAAAGTTAGCAGAAGTCATTCACCTCCTAAACAGTATCTGGTGATCATTGATTGAATGACCATGAATAGCCAACTGCTGTGTAGCATCATTGATCTGAACAGGGAGGGGGTGGATGGGGGGTGGGGGGGAGAACAGTGTGTATTTGTCTTGTATGCAGAGCGGTACCAGGAGGAAGGATTCTGGGTCGGTCAGTGACATTTAGTGTTTACTTATTCATAGTGCGAAACCATTCTCTCTCTGTATAGCCATCTTTATGACATATATTTCAGTTCTCCATAATTATCTCCATCACATATATTTCAGTTCTCCATAATTATCCCCATCATATATATTTCAGTTCTCCATAATTATCTCCATCACATATATTTCAGTTCTCCATAATTATCCCCATCATATATATTTCAGTTCTCCATAATTATCTCCATCACATATATTTCAGTTCTCCATAGTTATTCCATCACATATATTTCAGTTCTCCATAATTATCTCCATCACATATATTTCAGTTCTCCATAGTTATTCCATCACATATATTTCAGTTCTCCATAATTATCTCCATCACATATATTTCAGTTCTCCATAGTTATTCCATCACATATATTTCAGTTCTCCATAATTATCCCATCACATATAGTTCAGTCCTCCCTATCCCATCACATATAGTTCAGTCCTCCCTATCCCCATCACATATAGTTCAGTCCTCCCTATCCCATCACATATAGTTCAGTCCTCCCTATCCCCATCACATATAGTTCAGTCCTCCCTATCCCCATCACATATAGTTCAGTCCTCCCTATCCCCATCGCATATATTTCAGTCCTCCCTATCCACATCAAATATGTTTCAGTCCCTATCATATATATTTCAGTCCCCCGGCCCGTAGACAGCAGTCTGGCTGCTATAGTTCTAAGTTTGTTGATGGTTGACTTAGCTAGGTATTCACTTTTGTTAAGGTTATTAATTTGTTCCAAGTTACAGATACATGTTACATGAAACAAACCAGTAGGTTGTGTTATGTGTTCCTATACAAGTGTCCACTTAGAAACTTGCATTTGCCTTCTACCTTTTCTGATAAAGATAGCGTGCGCTTATTCATCACGTGTGTTCTTAGTTAATATTTTTATTGACCATAATCATGTAACTTTTTATATGTAGACTAAAGAGACAGAGATAGAGACAGAGAGACAGACATAGAGAAAGGCAAGCAGACAGAAAGAGAGATAGACAATGACAGAAGGAGAGAGCGAGTGGAGAGAGAGAGAGAGAGAGAGAGAGAGAGAGAGAGGAGAGAGAGAGAGAGAGAGAGAGAGAGAGAGAGAGAGAGAGAGAGACAGACAGACAGACAGACAGACAGACAGACAGACAGACAGACAGACAGACAGACAGAAGCAGAGACAGAGACAGAGAGCAGAGAGACAGAGAAGACAGAGAGAGACAGAGAGAGAGAGCAGAGAGGGGAGAGAGAGAGAGAGGGAGAGAGAGAGAGAGAGGAGAGGGAGGAGAGAGAGAGAGAGAGAGGAGAGAGAGAGAGAGGAGAGAGAGAGAGAGAGAGAGAGAGAGAGAGAGAGAGAGAGAGAGAGACAGACAGACAGACAGACAGACAGACAGACAGACAGACAGACAGACAGACAGACAGACAGGACAGACGGACAGACGGACAGACGGAGGGAGAGAGAGAGAGAGAGAGAGAGAGAGAGAGAGAGAGAGAGAGAGAGAGAGAGAGAGAGAGAGAGAGAGAGAGAGAGAGAGAGAGAGAGAGAGAGAGAGAGAGAGAGAGAGAGAGACTCACACACACCCCACAATGGAAACCTCAAGACAGAAATCCCTCTGTGCTCCCCCTCCCCACCACCTTTTAGGTGTGCACACTCTGGTAATGAACTCTGCCTGTCCCAACAGGAAGAGCTCAGACATAAGCTGGTCAGAACGAGACCAGAAAGGAAAGGAAAATAGCCAGAGGTCAGCACCAGTCATCAACCAGTCTGATACTAACGGCCATTCATGGACCGCTGAGAACTGACCAGCTTTCCCCAAAAGCAATTTGGGCCAGCACAGGGCAGCATTATGGTCTGCACTTCATTAAGAATAGAAAGATCAAGGGTGAGGTTCTGGCTGGTCAGTGCCCCAGGCATTAGGGTAGGTGTGAAAAATTATTGAATCTTATTTTCGAAACAATTTTTCTATAGCCAGTATTTATATCTGTTTTGATTTCAAATTCGATTTAAATTCAAAACACTTTATTGTCTCATAGACAGAAAAAATTCAAGTGGGTACAAACCATACATTAAAACGGTAAACATATAAATAATATGAATATCACGGAAATAATACCCACAGCACAGTAGCCGAATATCAGAACACCCTCATGGCAATAAACACACCCAGAAATCAGCAATACATCAGCCAGTCATAGACTCCCCAAGTACAACCACAAACACTCATATGGCACCAGACCACCCTTGCACACACACACACACACACACACACACACACACACACACACACACACACACACACACACCACACACACACACACACACACACACACACGCACGCACGCACGCACACACAACTTTGATGCAGGTACTACGTAGAATGTTTTTAGTTAAGTGTTTGGCAGTAGTGTGTCTACTTTGGTGCAGGTATAAGGTCTTTGTTGGGATACCTTCCGGAGTGTTTTCTGACCTTGGAAACCTGGATACCATGTTCGCCTGTGAATATCATCTTTCAGGTCACATAACCCTTAGTCTGGTAGATATGGATATTTCTGTGTCGTGAAAAGAAAAACTACATGCAGTTCTTTAAGGGTAAACAGGGTCCAAAAGTGCCCCCAAATCATGTTTTTTCTTAGAATAAAGAATAGCTCGACACATTTACGAAGCTTTCCGGTGTGAATGTAAACCATTCAGGTTGTGAAAATGTTTGTAGAAACAGGTTACTTCAACTTGTTATAGATAAAAAGGTTAAGGAGTTTGAAACATTTAGTAATGGTGGCCATATTGGATTGTTTCCATGGCAACAGTGCAAACAACTGAGTAAATCTTTGATTTTTATGCTTTACCAGTGAT
>CM060331.1:57503269-57518269 GCA_030674155.1 Stramonita haemastoma
CACATTGAAAGAACGGCAGGTTAGAGAGAAACTATTAGGAAACTGGCAGAAGATAAAAGATACCACATACTATAGCTTGATGTTGGTCAGCAATTCGAAATCATAAATTGTGGGTATACTTGTTAGTGTATGCAAATGCCACTCAAGATGTTTGATGAATGCTAGCAGGGTAGCTACTTAACAAGGATTGTTTTTGATAGAGAAGAGGATTTATTTTACTTTGTAGTTGGATAAAGAGCGAGTACATACGGTAGGAGAACCTTGTGACTGTGAGAAAGGACGGTTCTTTGCACATAAGTAATTCAGAGAACAATATAAAATGTGTGTTAATTGTCTAGATTTCAACACGTGCCATGGGCGATCAATAAAGCAATTATTAACCAGAAACACTGTGATGAAAGCGTTAGAGAAGTCACTAAATGAATAAATGCTTTCCAATTTGTTGTAAATGTGAGTAAGGGTTGACCGGTTTCTATAGGACTCTGTAGACTGCTGTTGCTGTTGGTGGAGGTGGTGGTGATAGCGGTGCTGGGATAGTGAATGGTGCCACTGCTGTTGCTATGGTTTGTTTGTGATGAAATCATAGTGCACTTCTAAACGTTAATGCAATCAATAAAAACACACACAAAAGTCAAACATATTTAAAGAAGCAAAACAAATAGAGCTATTTAAATGCAGTTACTCCTCAACAAAAAAGTGTTTTGTGACACGTTTGCCTCACGATTAAATACTAACAAAATTATCTATTAAAGAGAAGCAAACAGCTGAATACCAGGTTTCATTTTTGATACCAAGTTCTTTTCTTTGTTCTCAAACGCTCAGACGTATGTTATTGTTTGTCATATGAGCGAAGTTTAAACAAAGCACTGTCAACACATCTGAACTCTTTTATTATATGACACGTACAGCAGAAAACCATTTCAATTCCAACCAAATTTAAAAAAAACAACCACAACAAAACTTTTGACCCAGTCACTTCTGTACAGTTTGTTGTGGACACAGAGGAAGTCAGTTCTGACTTGTTGATAAGCGTGGTCCCTCCTTCCTTTAGTTAGCGACAAGTCACAAGTTTGGTTAACCTGACGTGACATCTGAGTAGAAGAAGAAGAAGAGAGAGAAGATCACCGGAAATTCACAGGAAGGAAGACGTGACTGTTTTCTAAGAACGTGTCCATTTCTAGTCTTAGGTGGTATGAACATGATGATGTCCATATGTAAAGGCACGCGCGTGCGCGATAGTGTGTGTGTGTGTTGTGTGTGCACGATATGCTGTGTGTGTGTGTGTGATATGTGTGTGTGTGTGTGTGTGTATGTGTGTGTGTTGTGTGTGTGTGTGTGTGTGTGTGTGTTGTGTGTGCGCGCGCGCGCGCGCCTGCGTGTGCCTGCATGCGTATGTGTCTCAGTAAGGGAGAGAAGGAGAGAGAGATATTTATTTTGATGTATTCTTTTATTGATTTATTCTTTCATATCGAGGATAATGGAATAAGCACTCTTACGTTTTTTACGTCCAGTCCCCGTGTGTATACGGTTTTGTAAATGTCATCTGTTCCCACCGGCACACGATGGCCTACTCTTACGAAAAGCGGAACAGGATTTAACGTGTGCGCAAGATATTCTGCATGCGTTCGCACGAGAGAGACAGACAGAGAGAGAGAGAGAGAGAGAGAGAGAGAGAGAGAGAGGGGAGAGAGAGAGAGAGAGAGACAGAGACAGAGACAGAGACAGAGAGAGACAGAGACGAGACAGAGAGAGACAGAGAGACAGAGAGACAGAGAGACAGAGAGAGCAAACAAACAGGCAACATCATAGAGAAAGTGCTTCAAATCATAAAGTTCTATGAGCTAGTGTCAGGTGCTCTACAAACATAATGATGCCAATACTTTCAAATAAATATAAAAACGAAACAACAAAGTGTTTTTTGTTTAAATGGTTGCGAGACAGGCAAGTAAAAACACAATAGTGAGACTTGTTCAAGAACGTTGTGTTAAACCCTTACTTTCAGTTTGCATTGTTTTATTTTTGTTGTTATCATTGTTTCGTTTTTTTGCGTTGTAATCAAAGTAACATGAATCCAAAATGTTATGAGAAATCAATCCTTTTTGTAACGCTTGGTAACATAGAATATATTTTTTTCGAAAAAAAAAGAATGAAAAATCATACACATGAAGACAACAGCTTTTTTTATTGTGAGCTTAAAAAAGAAAAACAACGAAAACAAAATACCTCTATCACACAAACACAATACAAAATTTCCAAAGCCCACAAAAGCTCCCCTTAACACAGTTATCACCGTCAACAACGTTCTATTGTGAGACCAGAGGGAGCTAATTCTGATCTATTGATCAGTGGTGTGCTCTTCACTCACAACATACAGCCACTGATGGAACGCCAATATAGTTGACAAATCTCTGGAGAAAAAAAAAGAGGACAAACAATAAACCAGTTAGAAATTAAGAGGAAGGAAGACGTGAGGATATTAGGTAAACGTGATGCTTTCTGTTCTTTGTAGTGTAAAATACAATAGTAATCGCAGAGAGAGAGAGGAGAGAGAGAGAGGAGAGGAGAGAGAGAGGAGAGAGAGAGAGAGAGAGAGAGAGGAGAGAGAGAGAGAGGAGTAGAGAGAGAGAGAGAGAGAGAGAGAACAAATTTTGAACAAATTTTGAACAAATTTTATTTTTCAGAGGGTAATAGATTAAGCGTTACAAGCTTTTTTACATCCAGCCCTCGAAAGAAAAGAAAAGAAAACAAAATAAATAAACTACAGTCCAATAGCAACAATGAAAGGAAAAATATACATAATGACATAGAAATGCATGGAAAGCAATACACACACATGCGCGCGCACGCGCACACACGCACACACACACGCACACACACACACATAAACACACACACACATAAACACAAACAGGCACACGCATACACACACATCAAAAGGAAAAACCTAGAAAGAAAAAGAAAAATGAGATAGAGAGAGAGCGAGAGCGGAGAGAGAGAGATGAGAGAGAGAGAGAGAGAGAGAGAGAGAGAGAGAGAGAGAGAGAGAGGAGAGAGAGATTAAATATATGTGGAAATGGTGAAAAAGAAATAATTAGGAATGCAACAGAAACTAACTGTACCCTCTGAGTAGAATGTTTATGAAATTGAGATTTCTTGTGGTTTGATCAAAACATTTGTGGTGAAAGCAATGTGACATTTTCATGAGTCATCAGAAAATCATACAACAGAATCTTAAATCTTGAAAATTTTGTTTCATCTTTCAGAACAGTAGGGAGTCTATTCCAAAACCAGCTCCCAGAGTATGTTAGACTTGATTTAAATAGAGTAATGGCTGGTAAAGGAAGGTTTATTTTATGTGAATGCCGACAGTTGTTTACGCTGAACATGCTGCTTAAGGAAGATGGGACATTACCATAAAGAATTTTGTGCATTAGTACACCTTTATTAAAGAGCAATCTTGTTTTGAGAGGAAGAATATTTACATTTTTGTAATCTGAAAATGTCAATGAAGATGACTTATCTACTATTATTTTGATAGCTCGTTTATGAATACTGATTAATGGTTTGAATAGGTTATTACTTGCTAAGTCCCATAGTGTAGACGCATAATCCAAAATAGACTGAATAAATGAATGAAAAAATATTTTCCTTGCATTCAGATTAAGAAGGTGTTTGATCTTATTTAATTGGTAGGTTTTGGAGGCAATTTTCTTTGTTAGATTACGTATGTGTACAGACCAAGACAAACTATTATCGATGGTTACTCCCAAAATTTTGTGGCTAGAAACTTCTTCAATTTTGAAGTTGTTGACATAAATAGAAGGTAAGTTCGTGTTTAGATTTTGACGTTTTTGTCTTGTTGATAATAGCATGAATTTTGTTTTACCTGGATTAAGGGCCATATGGTTCATTTGTGTCCATTCAATAATGATATTTATATGCTCTTGTAAACTTTGACTTACTTGGAGAGGGTTTTTGTGGCTGGTATGAAGAGTTGTATCATCTGCAAATAATTCGTTTTGTACTTTTATATTCAATGGCAGGTCATTTATATACAGAAGAAACAATAGGGGACCAAGCACAGATCCTTGTGGTACACCAAAGTTATTTAGAAGAAAAGTTGAAGAAGTGTTGTTTAGATATACTTTTTGCTGTCGCTCAGATAGGAAAGATGAAATCAGTTTGAGGGTACTGGAAGATAGTTTGTAGATTGCAAGCTTTCTTAGTAAAAGTTTGTGGTCAATAACATCGAAAGCTTTAGCAAAATCAATAAAGAGTATACCTGTGAATTCTTTTCTATTCATATTAAGTAACCATCTATCTGTCATTTTTACAAGGGTAGTATGGCAGGAATGGTTTGCTCTAAATCCAGATTGATTTGGGTGTAACAGATTATATTTGTTTAAGTGGGCTAGTAAACTTTTATGAATGTGCTGCTCTAATGGTTTTGAAAGAGTGGACAATATTGATATTGGTCTGTAATTTGATGGGTCAGAGGTATTTCCTGATTTATGTAAAGGAATAATTTTTGCCTGTTTTAAGATCTTAGGAAATGTGTTTTTGCTTATGCAAAGATTGTAGACATATGTAAGTGTTTCTGCTATAGTTGTTGCGGAGAGTTTTAGAATTTTCCCATCTAATCCATCAAGACCACGTGTTGATGATTGTTTTAGTTGACGTAAGGCAGTAGACACCTCATTAACTGTAATAAGTTCTATCTCAATTTTAGATTGAATATTTTTACTGTCGCAAAAGTTTTTCAATTTTTTTAAGTCATTGTCTTCTGATTTATCCTTAACGATTAACTGGTTGGCAACAGATGAGAAATGAAGATTTAATTTGTCAGCAGATATATCACAGCAAATATCTGAGTTTTTATGAAAACTTTTTTTGGTGAGCTGGTTAATAGCTTTCCAGATACATCTATTGTCCCTGTTGTTGTTTAGAAGTGCCTCAAAATACTTTTTTTTCTCAGCTCGTAAAAGTGAAGTTACATAATTTCTTTGTTTTTTATAATCTTCTCTTAAACCCTTCTTTAATAAACAATCCCTATGATATATTTGTTCCTGTATTTGGCCAGTAAGCCAAGGTGGTTTTGTTTTGTATTTAACTCTCTTAATTTGTAATGGAGCATGTTTATTGTAAACATTATAAGAGATAGAATACCAATATTCAGTAGCTAAATTGGGGTCAGTAATTTGATAAACATCATTCAAACGTGAATTTAGGAGGTCCTGTAGAAAGGCATTACTATTAAAGTTAGAGAAATTTCTATAAGTTATAGTTTTATGGCTAACTTTCGGAATTTTTACTCCTTTTTTGGACCATGTTATGCATACAGGAAAATGATCACTGCAGCCAGAAAGTGGAACGTTCACCTCTACAATAGTTTCTTTATTAACAACATATATATGATCAATCAAAGTTTTTGAAATACTTGTAACACGAGTTGGTAAAGTTATCAATTGTTTCAAGTTGAAAGATTCAAACGTCTGTATCCACTGGTTATTTGGTTTTAATAAATCAATATTGAAATCACCTAGTATAATAATGTCATCATAATCTTTATCTATGCTATCCATCATTGAAATATAGTGATCAATCCATTCTGTTTTTTCCTTAGGATTTCTATATAGAAAGCATAAGAGAATTGGTCTGGAATTTTTTAGTTTAATTTCAATCCAAATTGTTTCTATATGAAGTTGCTCTAAACTTGTAACTCTTTTGAACTGAACTGATTTATGGACATAAACAACTATACCAGTTTCTTTATGAATAAGGGAGTCTCTACGGATAGTATTGTAGCCTGGAACTGAGATGTCATTGTCTGAAATATGGGAGGAGAAATGGGTTTCTGTGAAACCAAATACATGGAAATTTTTCCCTGAATTTGACAAAATCGAAGATATTTCAGTCATTTTATGTATTGCATGATTGATGTTGAGATGACCAATTCGAAGACCATCTTTAGTTAACCAAGGATTCTTTTGATGATCCATAATCAATATAAGTTGTTTATATTATGCACATCTGATCACTAATTCCAACAGTTGTTTCTCACAAAATCAAAGTAAAGTAATCAAATAACACTTAAATATAATGGAAAAATATAACAATAGGGAAAGTAAAGTAAGATCAAGTAAACTATTTATGAAGAAAAAAAAATCACAAAGCACAAAAAATATATACACATGAAAGTATGAACCCACTCTCAATGAAATGTCAGTTCACCAAAGGAAACAATGTTTAGTGTAATTTTACCACCAAAAAACAAACCAAAAAACTGTAAAAGAATTTCTATAAGCAAAGGGTCAAAAATGCAAAAGGAGACCTCAAAAACGCCAAAGCCTTGTTTCCGTTTCCAATCTCAAACAAATGTTTCTCTGAGAGAGAGAGAGAGAGAGAGAGAGAGAGAGAGAGAGGAGAGAGAGAGAGAGAGAGAGAGAGAGATTAAATTAAATTCTTTCATATGGAGGATAATGGAATAGGCATTCATTTGCTTTTTTCACTCAGTCCCCGTGTGTATGCAGCTTTGTAAATCTTTTCATCTGTTCCCACCGGCACACAATGGCCTACTCTTACGAAAAGCGGATCAGGATTTAACGTGTGCGCAATATGTTCTGCGTGCGTTCGCACATGGGGCCTCGGTTTACAGTCTCATCCGAAAGACTTTTGGGGAGAGTGGAGTCAGCACTGATATTAGCTCCAGGGGAAAATCCCCTCGAGCGGGAATCAAACTCGAGTCGTCAAATTTCCAACGCAATGTTCTGACCACCAGGCTATCCCGAGAGAGAGAGAGAGAGAGAGAGAGAGAGAGAGAGAGAGAAGAGAGAGAGGAGAGAGAGAGAGAGAGAGAGAATATTGGTGCCAGTTCCTACCACAGAATTTTACAAACATCACTATCAGTTTTATTTTGTAACTGGATGCTGTTGCTTTTGTTGGGTAATTTTGCGTTGTGTTTCATGCCGGAGAATCTTTTGTATTAAAGCAAAGAGTTCAATAATCTATGACAAATAAGCCATTGATTCCCCTTTATTAAATATAAACATGTTTTGTAACACATCTGATTTATTATAAAGAAAAACAACAACAGAAAGGAGGTAGCCGACAAATCAAGATGATTTTTAAAAAATCCTTATTGTAAACAAGTGAATATCTGCCAAGCATGTGTTCCCTTTCTTAGCTAGAGCTGCAAGATTCTTCAGAAATAATGAAGTATAATTTTGACATACCATGCAATGTTTACCCACTGTTAAGATAGCCAACACATGTGACTTCTGTTTTCACCAGACAAACAGATCTTCAATTTAAGTACAAGTTCTGTTTGACCCAGTCAGCTCTGTACACAGTGCTTAGTGTGGGGCCAAGGGGATCTCATTCTGATCTTTCCATTCAGAGGTGCCCCCTTCTCTGCCCGAGCAAAGACGGGGGTTAAATTTATACTGCTCTTCAGAGAGGGGATAAAAAAAACATGAGGATGTCTACAGGAAGTAAGGCGTAAGAATTTTAGCAAAACGTGATGTCTTCTCTTTTTTATGGTGTAGAGTAAAGTAGGAATCTAATTCTGATTTGTTACTATAGAGTAACAAAAGTGACGAAGTAGACAAATAAAGACGATGTTATTTTTTTATATCCTCAATTTAGGTAGAGTATACAGTCATCACAACGTCTGACTTCTGTTCTATCCAGATATACTGTTACAAATTCTAATGCTAACACTAAAGTTTATTAATCCAAGTAGTAGTAGTAGTAGTAGTAGTAGTAGTAGTAGTAGTAGTAGTAGTAGTAGTAGTAGTAGTAGTAGTAGTAGTAGGTCCCCGTCAGTCGGTGTCGACTATGGAATTCGCGCCAGAAGAAAGGTCATTTGTTCAACGACCAGCTGTGGCTGGTCAGTCCAATGCGGGAGTAGCAGTCTCTGTTGCATCTGATGCAGATGTGGCTTGTTGAGGTGGCTGGAGTACATGCCTTCCGCTTGGCTCTTTTTTCGGTTGCTGCGGTGTGGATCTTTTCTTCACCACACTTCAGCTGTTTGTGGAAAACACTACGCCATTTGCTGCGGTCAGCCGCTACCTCCTCCCAGTTCTCTAGGTTGATGTCCAGGGCTTTCATGTCACGCTTGCAGACGTCTTTGTAGCGCAGTTGGGGGCGGCTAATGCTTCTCTTGCCTCTGGCAAGATCGCCATAGAGGAGATTTTGATGGATGCGTCCATCCTCCATCCTTTTCGCATGACCGAGCCATCTGAGTCTGCGTTGTCTGAGGAGTGTGTACATGGTGGGAAGACCTGCAACCTCGAGGACCTGAGCGTTGGTAACTTTGTCACTCCAGTGGATGCCGAGGATGCCATGGAGAGAGCGCAGAGGAGTGGAAGCTGTTCAGTTTGTTGCTCCTGTTTGGAGTACGTCGTCCATGTTTCACTGCCATAAAGGAGAGTGCTGACGATGCAGGCGTTGTACACTGTCATTTTGGTTAAAATTGTCAGCTTTGGGTTCTCCCAGACGGGGGTGGTGAGGTGTCCTAAGTTCGTACAGCCTTGTTGATCTCGGCATCAAGGGACAGGTTGTCACTGATGGTGGATCTCAGGTATGTGAACTGGTGTACGACATCTAGTTGGTAGTTATCGATGCAGATGGCTGGTGCAATAACCACGTCTTGGCTCAGCACATTGGTCTTAGTCAAGCTGATTGTCAGTCCAAAGTGTTTGCAGGCCAGGGAAAACCTGTCCATGATGCTTGGAGTTCTTGCTCATTGTACAAAGTGATGGAAGCATCATCAGCAAAAAGCGTGTCCCTAATTGTTTCTCCATCACTTTTGTTTTTGCTTTAAGCCGAGCCAGGTTGAATAGTCGACCGTTGGATCTGGTGCGTAGGTATACACCTTCTGTTGCAGCTCCAAAAGCGTGCTTTAGGAGCAGGGCAATGAAGATGCCAAAGAGGGTGGGAGCAAGGACACAGCCTTGCTTGACTCCACTTTTGATGTCACATGGGTTGGACATGCTGCCCTCGTACTGGATTGTTGCCTTCATGTCATCATGAAAGGATCTGATGAGACTGTGGAGTTTTTGGAGGCAACCAATTTTTGGAAGGATGTTGAATAGCCCTTCCCTGCTGACTAGGTCAAAGGCCTTGGTCAGGTCTATGAAGGCTATGTAGAAGGGTTTGTGTTATTCTCTGCATTTCTCCTGAAGTTGGCGTAAGAGAATATCATGTCCACTGTGGAACGTTCAGCTCGGAAACGATGCTCAGCAGAGATTTGCCTTTGTAATTACTGTTTGATTAATTCAAACGCCTCTGTATACAACATTTATTGTTGGACCATGGGGAGATAATTGTAGTCTATTGATTCTAGTTTTGCTCTCCTCTCCTGCACAGATCACTAAACATGTCTTCAGTGCCCATGATTCCTGACAAGAAGAAACAAATGGAGCCAAATCAAAGGAAGGAAGACGAGGAAGATTCAAAAGAACACAATCTGTCCTATGGTGTAAGACAATGGAGGGGATATATGTGGTGCAAAACAGCTTTTAGCTGAGACTTCCCACAAGATTTTTTCACAAAGAAATTCTTGCCTCGTATATGAAGTGGGTTGCTGATCAAATCAGTGCACACAGTTCAAAACAGTCACACATACATGAGCAACAGTCTGATCCTATCATACTACAGTTGTTTATCAACCATTCTGCTGACGTGATTGGGAGATTAGCTGTACAGTCAAATATGAAATCAACAAACAACAAAATGAGGGTGAGATATACAGACAAAATCTTACAAATATGCACATGAATTATGTGCAAAATATCCAGTCTCTAACTTTATAGATAATTACATCTCAGCCACCACCATCAGGGAGCACTGGTTTGTATTGATTTTGTTTTGTTGGTGCTATTTAGAGGTTTCAGGATGAATTAAAATCTGATCACAGCTGTTCCATGGAACTGCATGACTAAAGATTTCATAAAGAAGAAAACTGCTAGCTCTCATTTCAGTAAATAAAGACAGGCTGGTTACAGTGTCTGATCCATAGTTAAAAGGGGCAAAAATTCGAAAGCAAACATCTCAGTGTGACGTTTAGGTTTTGATTCACATGTTTTTGTTTGCTGCTTTGTCTTCTAAGAGTTCTTGCTCTGCTGTCCCCACGGCACTCATTTCACTGGTTTTCCCCCTGTCATACCCAGATTAGCTATGAAAAGTAATACCTTCAGCTGCAAAGTCAGTCTGAGTGAGACACCCATCCTAAGTGGCATCCCCCACAACGTCCTTCCAATGACGTCCTGCTATGAAGCTACAACACCAAAGGCAAAGAAATGTACGGAAAAAACCAACACTGAGGTCACCATGAGACAAGAGTCACTGAAATTGATACTTTTCTTTTATTGCATGATGATCAGTGACAATGAGTACAATGTAATGCTGCTGTGTTGACAGTGCATGTACCTTTGACACCACCCGACAGTGCTGTACTCTACGCTTCCCATTGTCGCCCAGTGTAAACCTGCCCAGGAGATATAAACACCTACAGTGTTGGTCATGTTATTTTAGCGACACTCTGTAATTTGCACCTAGAGATTGGATGAATCTTGACTGTGTGGTATAGTTTCCCCACTGAGTTCCTATCAGACTCGCTCTGGGTAGAAGCCTGCCTGAGTAAAAGAACAAAAAACAACAAAAATCCAGAAAAAATAAACAAACCCTTGATCCTCATGGAATTTGAACCTGGAGTCCATAAACCAAGGCTCTAACCGCTGTGTTAAATCAGTCACATTTGTTTTAAAATGTCAGAAAATTTGTTATTCCAGCAAATACAGGACCCATGATTAAACATGGATAAAAGACAGCAAATTATCGAACCATAATTTCAAAAACAGTTAACAATCTGAATGTTATTAGAACCAGACATGTTCAAACATAACGAAAACAAAACTTGTCCAAAAAAGTAGTCTTAATGCCTAAGCAGCCTCTGCCTACACCTTTGATTATGAGCAAAGAATTACATACAAGAAAGAGAGACTTACAGGTGAAGCAGGTTGTAGAACACTGTGTCATACTATAACAGGAACATTCAGTATTTTATAAACACTGTCGTCATTATTATCATTTTGAATGGGTGGGATGTCTTACTGATGCACGGTGTGCAGAACACTGTTGTCAATTCTAGATCAAAATTCCACAAAGTGGTATTTGTTTCATTTGCATGGTATGCATTTCATTTTACTTGCATGGTATGCATGCAGACCATTTTAGGGGTGGGCATGTGCACTCTGTTCTCGTCTACAATAAATTCGCAAGAATTTACAACCAGCTTCACCTTACCAGGTCAGACTGCTTTGTTGTATTTAATTCTTGCTCATTTCCTGCATCCCTCCACTATATGCACATGGGATTTTAGAGCCACAGTGTTCTGGAGACAAACACATCCACCACATGTAAACAAGAAACTGTCCTACCTTATTTATGTTGTAGGAATAGCTCCATGATGGATTGGCCCATGGTCAGTGTTGGCCCCGTCTTCTTATTATAAAACGTTGCAAAAGTCGAAACATTTGTCCTTCCAGCTGCTTTTATGATCATAATTTTATTTATCAGAGAGTCTGCAAGTTTAGAAGCGGAAGTACTGGCTGACCTCGTACTGTGTGCCGTGAAGCGTGTGATGTAGGTGTGAACTAGGCCTACACACAGGGCCTCTTTTCCACAAAAGCCATGAGTTCGATTGGTGATTGATGGGCTCCTCTTCTTGATTGTTTTAATAATCTATTTACATTAAAAACACACTTTTCCCTTGAAAGTAGCATATTGTTCATGTCCAGTGCAACAACAGTTTGACACCTCTGACCCGACAGAAGGGCAATCAACATCACAAGTTTCATTGTCAGTTCCTTGAACGTCAGGTTTTCCACCGGGAACCCACGTTTCTAACATTTTCAGCACAATGTTTACATCCCAATTGGGGTAATACTTTGGAAGTGGTGGTTTTCTTTCAAAAACACCCTTCATAAACCTTTTTACAAGTTCATGTTGACCACACGCTGCCCCTTCATAGTTGCAGAGAAAACAACTTGGCGCAGAACAAGTGGTGCCCTCAGTGCTACAGCAGATATCTCAGCTCAAAATTTGAGCTGCACACTCGGAGGAAAGCATGTCGCCAGAGAAGCAACGCCACCCATTTCTTTTTATTTTCCTTTTTACAGGTGTGATCCTCTCTGTCTGTAACAATGGCTAATATCGTCAACATTTTGACACGAGTAACTTTCTTGTTGCAGTGAACACTTTATGTGCACTAAATGTATTCTGCACACTAACCCTGGGTTTGTCGTCTCATCCGGAAAAGTAGCCTGCAGACCATCCCTCAAGGTTTACTGAATAAATCCGTTCGGGGTTCGAACTCGCCGTTTCTCACTCTCTAGGCAGGCACGTTACCTCTATGTCACTGATCCACTCTGATTATATTCATTGAACAGCACTACGCTCTGATCCTGTCTGTCTACCAGCCAGACATCAAATTATACAGATAAACATTATGGGATTTTGTTGGTGGTAGTTTTCACAGCGTTTTGAAGAAACACAAGGACCCAGCTAATCCTGGTCAGTAAGAACGAATGAGGTAGGCATCATTCTAGATGTTGGAAGAAAGAGGGTAGTCCTTTTCATGTTTGCATGCAGTGGAGATTTCCAATGAATGGAGTATTGACGGAAACAAAGCCTGAGAATGGATACAAAACAAGGAATTAGGGGGGATATCTCCATGTATCCGATTAGGCAATTTCTCTGGTTTTCTGTTTCTCGGTCATTGTATACATATCTGTCTGTCAGTCTGTTTCTCTCTCAATCTCTGACTGTCTCTGCCCCTGTCTGTCTGTCTCTCTCTCTCTATCTCACTTAACACATTCACACACACTCACACACACTCTCACACACACACACACACACACACACACACACACACACACACACACACACACACACACACACACACACACACACACGTAATCTGTCTTTGTCACTGCATTTCTTGTGTGTGTGTGTGTGTGTGTGTGTGTGTGTGTGTGTGTGTGTGTGTGTGTGTGTGTGTGTGTGTGTGTGTGTGTGTGGTTGACTTGATAAAACCCACAATTCTGCTGGGCACCACTCCCTCCAAGCACACAGTTGAGGTAAAATGGTAAAATAAATATAAAAACGCGACTGTGTTCAGCTTCATCTCATTATTTTCAGCAAAGTTTTTAGCAATTGCTTTGCGTACATGTATGCCTATCTGTCAAGCCAACTGACGAATAAAAACATTTAACAGACATATAATTATACTATGCTTGAGACACAGACTAGTAGAAACACAAACAAGCAACTAACAAAGAAGTGCTTATAATTACTTACTGTGTCCATATGAATGATGAAAGTAATTATGTAAAAGTGTGGGAAATGGTTGCTTGTGTCTGTGATATGGATTTAAACTGTCGTATGTTTTACTTGTTGATTGTTTTTAGCTTTTCTTGCTTGCAGCCTAGATGAATTTCTCGCCCTTTTGAAACATGAAAGAGCTAGTGCGTAAACATCACGTTGAATTTTAAGAAAAAAGAAAGAGCAAATCAATTATAATGCCCCAACTACTTTTCAAAGAGTAGACACGACAAATAGCAGAGATAGAGATCAAAGCATTAAGCTGACATTTGATGAACGAATATTCCGTTTTATTATTACACCTATACAAAAAGATACTTGTCTGATGCATTCCTCTCTAAAACATCAATGTTAGTAGTCTGAATGTACTAAGTTACTTACCCTGACAAGCAAGAAATTATAATTCAATAACCTGTACTACATCCATGATCTTATGTTTACAAATCAAGATGCACAATAATTTTTTTAATGGTGTTTTTGCTCCATTTTGCGTGGACATTACAAAGAGAGCAGATGTGGACAAATCAGTATATATAAGTAAGGCTTACGTCTTTGTGTTGCCCCTCCCCCCAAAAAGAAAAAAAAGGTAATGGTCTTGATGTGCACATTCATAGTGGATTTGCAAACAAACAGAACGGTCTGGCTGGCCCAGGGCTGAACACCTACATGTGACAGAGCATGCAATCACTCCATCCTAGTCTGTCTTCCTGATCAAGGGTAGGTCTCTCTTTTGTCCACTGTCTCTCTTTCTACCTGCATGTCTGTCAGTCTGTCAGTCTGTCTGTCTGTCTATCAGTCTGTCTATGTGTGGCTGGCTTGTTGGCTGGCTGGCTGGCGGGCGGGCCGTATATATATATATATATATATATATAGAAAGAAAGAAAGAAAGAAAGAAAGAAAGAAACGCACAACACACACACACAGAAATATATATATATATAATATATTATATATATATATATATATATATATATATATGTATATATATATATATATATATATATAATATTATATATATTTTCTGTGTGTGTGTTTGTGCGTTCTTTCTTTCTTTCTTTACTGATTCTTTTATATCGAGGATAATGGAATGAGCACCAGTGTGCTTTTTACACACACTCCCCGTGTGTATGTAGTTTTGTAAATGTTTTTGTAAATTTGTAAATGGCGTCTGTTCCCATCTGTTTAAATGTGTATGTGTATATGTACACGCACACAGACCCAAACAGAACGCTTTGCAAGCAACAAATAAAGCCTACTTGAAAATAATGCTGTTCATTGAAGTGCTACGTGCAGAGTGTCCACATCAAAGACGAACTCTCAGCACAGCAACTAATTGCCCGCGGTCGGAGTATGAATATGTATGAGGCGAAATACTTAAAAACAGCAGTATACACAAAAATCTCGACCGACCAGCCGCCATGGCGCCGTGGTTAGCGCCTTGGATTCCGGACTGGAAGGTCGCGGGTTGATACCCATACAGGGATTTTTCGGGCTCCGGCAGGCTCCTACCGAGAGGGAGTGTGTTTGTGGGCTCAATGGGAAGACTGGGACCACACAATCGGGCTTTATTCACTTCATGGATGCGCGTTTGAGAGTGTTGCTCAAATTGTTTGA
>CM060331.1:57523269-57540769 GCA_030674155.1 Stramonita haemastoma
TTCATTGTACTGCCTATAGCCCTATACCAGAAAACTGTACCATACTGAGATCATTCTCTGGGATTCCTGATGAAATCAAAGTTGCAGTTATTCTTTCACATAATGATGAGAACACTATCCGATCAGCAGCGAAATTATAGCGCAAGCTTTGAATGTCAGGGGAAAAAAATAGAGATATTGGGAAGTTTATAGCACAAGTAGTGAGTGTTAAAGAAAAAGAAAATAGAAGACATCTGTTGCATGATGTACTTTTGAAGTACATGTATAATTTATATTTGTTCAACCTGACCCAAGAATGTGTCTGGCTACATGCATGTAGTGTGTGTGTGTGTGTGTGTGTGTGGTGTGTGTGTGTGTGTGTGTGTGTGTGTGTGTGTGTGTGTGTGTGTGTGTGTGTGTGTGTGTGTATTTGTGTGTGTGCGTGCGCGCGCGTGCGCCCGTACGTGGCTGCTTGCGTATGCGTGTGCGCATGCACCTGTTGTGTGTGTGTGTGTGTGTGTGTGTGTGTGTGTGTGTGTGTGTGTGTGTGTGTGTGTGGTGTGTGTGTGGCAGGCGTGTGCGCGTGTGTGCCCACACCTCTTAGTAATGCCTGCGTGCACACGCTTTTGACTGCTAAACTAGGAATTTGTTATTGGTTAATTGTTTCCAGTTATCATATTCACCGCCCCGTTGTCTAAAGGGCTTTATTGTAATGCTATATGGAAAATTAAAAAACACTTTTGTCATTGTCATTGCTATTCTCTCTCTCTCTCTCTCTCTCTCTCTCTCTCTCTCTCTCTCTCTCTCTCTCTCTCTCTCTCTCTCTCTCTCTCTCTCTCTCTCTCTCTCTCTCTCTCTAGCAATACCTCTGCCTTTAGGAATTGCTTGGTTCTTGGTTCTCTCCTGTATCATTACTTTGCCTTTGTGTTATTTGATACTAATGCCAGATTTGTGAAGACCGTGGATCATGAAGCCTGAGCTATTCAATGAATATATTATCTGCTTGGTCAGGGTGCACGTATGTTGTAGTGATATCGATACAATAGGTAGATACAGGGGACAGAAGGGCTGAGTGAGTGAGTGAGTGAGGGAGCGAGTGGTAGATGTGACACAGAGGAGGAGATCTCTAGGTCCACCATTCCATACATAGATCTGAACCCTGAAAGTGAACAATACACAGTCTTTCTAGCAAGAGGAATGGAATGCTAAGACAGAAAATAAACTTTTCCAGATTCGCCTTAACCTGAAGGAAGTTCTCCCTCTGTGTGTCAAAAACAGAAGGGAAGCAAAAGTGCTCACCAGGACACACAGGGGTCATTCTCATATCACTCACGTTCATTTGCTATACAGGCCTAATTTTTGTTGACTTTGAAAAAGCATTTGATGTAATTAATCACTCCTTGCTAGTGCGTAAACTTCACCTATACAAACTAACACCTGAAATAATCAATCTTTTAAAAAGTTTTTTGTTAGATAGACAGCAGCTGGTAACTGCAAATAATCAAACATCAGAATTAGTATCTATTAAATATGGAGTACCACAAGGATCAATATTGGGTCCTCTTTTGTTCTCAATATATGTAAATGACTTACCCTTATTTCTAGATTGTAGCTGTGAAATGTTTGCTGATGACACATCCCTCTATTGTAGTGATACTGACCCCCACAGACTAACACTCAAACTTCAAAACAATATAAACAACTTGATTACTTGGACTCAATTAAACCATATGTCCTTAAATGCTCAAAAAACTAAAAGTATGTACGTACTAGCACGACAAAAGAGGCAAAAAATGAAAAGTAAATATCAAACTCTGTTGATAGATCAAAAAATCATTGAAGAAGTTGACTCACACAAAATTCTGGGTGTAATTATCGACAATAATCTTACTTGGACTGACCATGTGATGGCACAAGGAAAACGTCTTACAAACAAGGTACGTCAGCTATCAAAAATAAAACACTTTCTAGATAGTCATTCACGCAAACTCTTTTTTTGTGGACACATCTTGCCTATAGTTGACTATGCCTCATCTCTTTGGGACAACTGCAGTGAAACTAATTTGAAATTCATCCATCGATTATATAAAAGAGCACTAAAACTTGTCCTTTTAAAATCAAGCTCCCTAACTATCAATGATTATAAGCTAACAAATATTCTTACATTTCAAAACAGGCTTTATTTCAATAAAGCTCTATTTGTACAAAAAGTTGTCAATGGAAATGCCCCTCCCAAGATCACCAATAGATTCAAAATTAATGAGCACAGGCATAACCATCTACTAACATTTCGCAGACCCAGAAACAATCTTTTCAAAACAAGCTTCCTATATTCAGGTAGTGATTTATGGAACAAGCTCCCAAAACATTTAAAATGTATCAAAAATAAAAAAATCAGTTCAAAAATCAGTTGAAAAATCACTTAATGCGCTTATGCAAAAATGTTTAAGAACTACACATCAATCCAATCAACCATACTTAGAACAGGCTAAAGATATTGATACTCTCTGCTAACCCCGAAAAATCTTTCACGTGTGGCTCACTGTGACTGAAAAATCTACACTTTGCTTGCTATATATGTATGTGGAAGGGGGAAAAGGTGGAGAAAGGGTTTTTTATATTTTTTATATAATTTAATTTTGAACAGGATAGGGAATAAGTGATGTATGTAAACACGTGTATATTCTGCAAATTCACAAGGAGAAAACCAAACCACTGATCTGATGACTAGATTGGATTTTTTTTCTATGCATTTTTTTTCTCACTTACCCAGTTTAATAGTTTCAGGATATATATATATATTTTTTATATTATTTTATTAATTATACTAATGGGACTATTAGCACTATTATATTTATATTATTTTGATAAGTGGAAAGGCCTTACTTTTTTGTTCTGGTTGTTGTTGTGTATGTTTTTTGTTTTGTTTTGTTTGTTTTTTGTTTGTTTGTTTGAATGTTTGTTTGTTTGTTTGTTTTTTGTTCATATGTGTAGGGTTTTTTATTTATGAATATAATCATAAATCATTATTATAATTCTTCTGTTTGCTGTTTGTGCTTTCCCCCTTCCTCCTTGATACCCCCTCCCCACCTGTTCCCACCCCCCCTCCATTTTTTTCTTTTTTGAGTGTGTGTGGATTTTTTTTTTTTTTTTTTTTGGGGGGGGGGTTGTGTTTGTTTGTTTGCTTGTTTTTTGTTTGTTTTTTGCTTTAGTTTTTTTTGTTTTTTTTGTTTTTTCGTTTATTATGTTTGTTTGGTTCTCTGTTGCTTTTGTTTGTTTGTTAGTTTTTTTGTTAGTTTGAATGTTTGTTAGTGTATATGTTATTTCCTCTCAGTGGAGATTGGTATTATTATATGTATTGTTGCGTTTGTTTTTCGTTTTGTTTTTTTGTTTGTTTTGTTTTGTTTTGTTTTGTTTTTTTCTTTTCTTCCTCATAACATATAAGTATCAATTGAAGTGTGGAGATAATGTAATCTGACATAAGTTGCTTATCGACATTTCATGGATTTTTTTTTCTTTTTTTTTAAGTCTTAAATAATGGTTGGTGACATTGTAACTGATATAAGCTGTTTGACACCATATGATTTATAAAAAAAAAAAAATAAATGTGTGCATGCCCATACGTTTGTTATGTTATTCCACTCAGTGGTGATGGGTATTATCATATGGTGTTTTTGCTTTAGTTGTTTTTTTCTTTTCTTCCTTCTAATATATAATCCGTGTGGATTGGTTTTTTGATGTTTTGGTTTGATTATTTGTTTTTTGGTGTGTTTTTATGTGTTTTTTGTTTGTTTGTTTGTTTTTCTTTTGTTTGATTGTATGTTTGTTAGCGTATGTGTTATTTCCTCTCAGTGATGATGGGTATTAGTATAAGGTATTGTTGTGTTTGTTGTTTTTTTCCTTATCTTCTTTTAAAAATATAAAGTATGAATTGAAGTATAGAGATATTGTAATCTGACATAAAATACTTATATAATTTTTTATTTTACTTATTTATTTTTTTAATTTATTTTTGTGTGTGTGTGTATTTTTTGTATTATTATTATTATTATTATTATTATTATTATTTTATTATTATTATTATCATTATTATTATTATTTATTATTATTATTATTATTATTATTATTATTATTATTATCATTATTTAGTCTTAAATAATGTTTTTTTGGTTACATTGTAATTGATATAAGCTGTTTTGTGTGTGTCTTCATTTTAACGTCTATCCACTGAAAAGTGATTTTAGACAAGTGATTGGGGGAGGGAAAAAAAAAAAAAAAAAAAAAGTCGGTGTGTTTGTGTGGACTTGTGAAAAAAAACAAAAACAACAACAAAAAAGGTCTAATCATCAGAAACTGCTTGAACTATACTACAAAAAGATAACAAATAGAAGCAAAGTGAACTTGAGGAAGATAAATGCTACAATGTGTGGTGTGTGTGTGTGTGTGTGTGTGTGTGTGTGTGTGTGTGTGTGTGTGTTGTGTGTGTGTGCGCGCGCGTGTGACTGTGACTGTGTGTGACTGTGTGTGACTGTGTGTGTGACTGTGTAACTCTATGTGTGTGTGTGTGTGTGTGTGCGTGTGTGTGTGTGTGTGTGTGTGTGTGTGTGTGTGTGTGTGTGTGTGTTCTTACAGGCAATAATTATCATCGATAAAATAACATGTTATTGGAACAAGAAAAAGGTAAAGTCCAATCTAAAGTAAACGGGCAACTGGACTATGAAGCAAACATTCACAAATTCTAAACATTAATGAAAAATCACTGAAAACTTTTTCTAATGAACAATCGGGAATATTGGGCAAATATGTTTTTATAACTTTACATTCAAAAATCAAATGAAAACTTGAAATATTTTCACCACAACAGCACGTAATACCTGTCACAAATTTTGTTTTAAATGCATTTAGCTTTAGTCTATAAAGTAGCGAGATTACTTGTCTGAGCTTCACTATACTATAATGCGGAAAATTCGAAACCATATTTTTAAAGTTATAAGCCTTTACATTATGATGTTTAGAAATGCTACCAAAATCTTTAACTAATAATTTCATTTCATTCTTGGATTCCTTTTCCAACAGATTGTAAGTCTCAGAGATTGAGAGTGGATACATCAAAAGTATTGATCCTTTCTCTTGTTTTGCACCCCTTTTGGCGGCCCGATCTGCCCATTCATTGCAAGAAAGGCCCAGATGAGATGGAACCCAACAGAAACTCACATCTGTTCCTCTTAAAATAAGACAGTGTATTAAATGGTGAATTTCTGTCACAATATTGGAATGCGGTTTTATTGAAACAGATCTAAGTGAGTGTAGGGCTGATTTTGAATCGACACAAAATAAAATTTGGTTCACAAGAAAAGGTAGTTCATTAATAAAGTTTAAAGCCATTAGAATTGCCATTAGTTCCGCTGTGTAAACAGACCGGTTTTTTCCAAGATAGAATGATTTTTCAATTTTAAATTCGGGGATGACAAAGGCTGCACCTGCTTGATGATTACTAAGAAGTGATCCATCAGTATAGATTTTTAGATGATTTGGGTATGTGTTTTCAATGTGCAATCTTACGGAACTGATTAAAATATGTGGATTATCGTCTTTCCTGTAAGGTGTATGCTCAATGTCAAAGTGTGCTCTGTTTTGCTCCCACTTTGGACAAGGTGAGGTTTTTTGCTCGACATCAACATTCTCTGGGATGATTCCTGCTTTGTCCAGTAATTCTTTCGAATAAGACCTAATTGTAGATAAGGAAAAAATGTGTTTTGCTCTTTTGGGAAAATCAATATCGGATTTCATCTTAACCTCTTTTGCGACAAAATTGCTGCATGAAGAACTTCTGACAATGTATTTTGCGCATGCAAGTCGTCTGTATTCTTCTAAAGGAAGTACATCTACTTCTTTATATGTACCAAATGATGATGCATGAAATGGAACACCAAGCGCAAGGCGATATGCCTTGCAATCTAAACTTTGTAGCTTTCTTTTTAGGTAGTTCGGAGCACTGAAAAACACTTCTTGACCGTAGGTTAACTTAGAACGAACAAGTGATGTTGCTAAGTGTTTCAGTGTCAAAGGGTCTTGGCCCCACTTTTGCTTATTAATGATTTTCAAAAGGTTAATGCTTTTTCTGGCTTTATTAGTTATATATTCGATGTGTGAATTCCAGGTAAGTTTGGAAGTTATGATAATCCCAAGGAATTTCACAGAGTGCTCATATTGAATGACGTCATTTTCTAATCTAAATGTTGGAAGATCATGGGGATTACTACCGTTATTAAAAAGTACGATATGTGTTTTTTGTGGGGACATCGTAAGCCCATTTTCTGAAATATATTGATTTACTTTGTCAAGTTCCATTTGATAGACCTTTCTTATGTGGTTTAAAGCCCTTTTAGGGGTTGTTCGTTTCATCGTTACATTCATCCACATGCAAATGTCATCTGCATATTGAGCGATGGTTACTGTGTTAGAAATATGCTTAGGTAGATCATATAATAAGATATTAAATAAAATCGGTGCTATCACTGAGCCTTGAGGTAGACCCATCTGTAAAGGTCTAAAATTTGAATACGTATTCCCTACCCGTACTTGCATGCTCCTTTCACTCAAGAAACTTTTTATATAGCAGTAAATGTGTCCCGACAGTCCTATATGTTTTAATTTATACAGTAATTTGGCATGCCATACTTGATCGTAGGCTTTTTTATGTCAAAAAATGTTGCAAGAATATTTTTTCTTCTTGCAAATTGATATTTAATTTGAGTGGTGAGTTTCACTAGATGGTCGATTGATGATTTTCCTTTCTGAAAACCAGTTTGGTTAACTGGTATTATATCATTTTTACAACAGAAATGAACTAATCGTTTTAAGACTACTCTTTCCATTAGTTTACAGACATGAGATGTCAAAGCAATAGGTCTGTAACTTTTCTTGTCATTTCGAGGTTTTCCTTGCTTAAGTATTGGTACAACAATTGATTGCTTCCAAATATGAGGCACCTCACCTGTGATCCAACATTTTTTTAAAATGTTGAGTAAGAAAGCAATCCATTTTTCTGGTAGATGTTTTAACATATCATTTGATATACCATCAAGTCCAACGCATGTCTTTTTATTGGGCAGAGAAGATAAAGCGTCCCGTATTTCATTTACAGTTAAAGGAGCATTAATATAATGATTATTATCAGATTCTGGATCCCTGTACTTGTCCTTAGTTTCTTCCTCCGCTCTGTGAAAACATAAGTTTGGAGATAAACCTTTTATATTCATAGACTCAGAAAACGTTTCTACAAATGCTTCTGCCTTTTTAAAGTTGTTAGGGAACTCTTCCTCATCCAGTTTTATTGGATAAGAGGGTAAGTTAACTCCGTTTTTCATTTCATTTAGTTTTTTCCAGATTGTCTGCTCATGTTTGTGGTCTGAGATTTCTTGATTACAAAAAGACGACCAGTACTGTCTTTTAGATTCAGCTATAACTTTGGCGCTATTTTTCTTTGCTTCTAAAAGTTTTTTGTGACTTATTGGAGATTTTCGACGTACATACATTTTATATTTCATTTTTTTGTTATTAACTGCCTCTTCACAAGCTGCAGTCCACCAAACATTTCCAGTGTGCTTGTTTGATCGGTCTGATCTAACAGAGGGGATGGATAGATCTGCAGCTCTGTTTTGTGTGTGTGTGTGTGTGTGTGTGTGTGTGTGTGTGTGTGTGTGTGTGTGTGTGTGTGTGTGTGTGTGTTTTGTTTTGTTTTTTTGACACTATATGATTTTTAAAAAGACTTTAAATGTGTGCATGTACCTACGAGTATACGAGCTGAGTGGATGAGCGCAAACCGTGTGTGTGTGTGTGTGTGTGTGTGTGTGTGTGTGTGTGTGTGTGTGTGTGTGTGTGTGTGTGTGTGTGTGTGTGTGTGTGTGTAGGTGGACGGGTGTGTGTGTGTGTGTGTGTGTGGGTGGGTGTGTGGGTGTATGTGCATATGTGTGTATGGCTTTTGAGTAGATTTTTTTTCTCTTTTGGTTGTTGTTATAGTAGTTGCTTGTATTATTTATAGGCATAGTTCATTTTAAAGTTGTTGAAATCATGTTAGCAAATTAATGTTGGTGAAATGTTTGTTGTTGTTGTTTTATTTGTTTGTTTGCTTTTTCCCCTTTTCTTTCTTTTGTTGGCTTTATTGTTTGCTAGGGATTTTCTGCTTTGTTTTTTGTTGGTTTTTTGTTTTGTTTTGTTTTGGATTTGATTTTTGCTATTTTTTTATTTTTTTCTTTTCTTTTCTTTAGATAGATGGCTTGATGGAAAAAAAAGCAGATCGCTGCTTACTCAATGTACCATCTGGAAATAAAAATTTGATTGATTGATTGATTGATTGATTGATTGATTGATTGATTGATTGATTGCTGAAAGACGAGGAGACCCCATGGTAGTGACTTGTGATGTGCTGGTAACCATCATAAGGCACAGACATTTTACTGTAGACTCCCTAAATATCCATTTTTGTGATGTTTGACTGGATACAACTTTTCACTTCCTTATAGAATCTGGTTTCTTCCGTCTGATATGAATGAATGTGTTGCGGCTGGTCATTAGTGATAAGATTGTTTTAAAGAATATGGTTTGGTTTTCATCGCATTTTATGTGTGGTTGATGTGGTTTTTCCCACAACGTCCTTCGTGCCCGTCCTGAGTTGACCCTGATATCTGACCAGGCTATTGATACAGAAAGGACAGCAGAGTGGATTTTAGACCCTGTTTTAATCTGTGTGTACTTGAACAGTTTTATTCTGTGATTTGCAATTTTACAGGTGACGGCCCCAATATGGTCTGTGTGGTCGGTAGGGCTATAAATAGCATGACTGGAATGAGCACTCATTTCTTTCCTTTCTTTTAACATCAGGTCCTCCCGTGTGTAGCTCTGCTAACTTGGTCATCCGTTTCCACCAGTACACAATGGCCTACACCTCCAAAAAGCAGAACAAGTTTCAATGGCACAGAGAGAGAGAGAGAGAGAGAGAGAGAGAGAGAGAGAGAGAGAGAGAGAGAGAGAGAGAGAGAGAGAGAGAGAGAGAGAGAGAGAGAGAGAGAGAGAGAGAGAGAGAGAAAATGCCAATGCGAACATTTATTCAGGAAGGCCATTGGCCCATTTTGAAGTGACCTGTACAATACCGTAAAATCAAAATGAATGACAGTTGATTTAACAAAGAATTCAATTTTTTATATAAAGAATATACCATAGTTCTCAGCTTAAGGCATTTTTTGTCTTGTCAGTGCTTTTTGTACATATGGTGACAAATTCCTTAATGCAGTTTCATTGGAGGGTGACAACAAAATACCAAATCTTAATGCAAAAGGATTGCAGTAATACTTTTCTGCAATAGATTCTTCCCGAAGGTCGTCATATGCCGGACATAAGAATATAAAATGAATTTCATCCTCCCTTTCAGACTTACACAATAGACATATCAACTAACTTGCGTCTGTTTTACTGAATCTTCCTCAATGTATCAAGGTGGGTAGAAACTCAATATCTTAACTTAGTTTAAGCATTTCTTATAAATGCATTCATATTCATTTTCAAGTATGCTTCCATTAAGTGGTTGTGCTTAAGCACAGCATATGACTGAAATCTTTCGCTCGTTTGAATGTAGTTATTTCGTTCTTGCCATCTGCAACCTACAATTCTCTGTTTGAAGGCTTAAAATTTTATATATTATATATAATATATATATATAATATATATATATATATATATATATATATATATATATATATATATTTATATATATATATATATATCATATATATATATATATATTTATATATATTTGTGTGTGTGTGTGCACGTGTGTGTGTGTGTGTGTGTGTGTGTGTGTGTGTGTGTGTGTGTGTGTGTGTGTCTGTGTGTGTGTCTGTGTCTGTGTCTGTGTCTGTGTGTGTGTGTGTGTGTTAGTGTGTGTGTCTATTTGTGTGTGTGTGTGTTTGTGAGTGTGTCCATATGTTTGTGTGTGTGTATGTTTATTTTCTGGTGTTAGATGAAATAGGCGTTGTGGATTCAAGTAGAATGGTACCAGACAAGAAAGTAGTGTCCCTAGTCATATTATATGGTAATCTGATCTGTCAGTTAGTATCACACACACACACACACACACACACACACACACACACACACACATATATATATATATATATATATATATATATATATATACTATATATATATATATAATATATAATATATATATATATATATATACACACACACTCACGGAAGAGATGATATAGCCTAATAGTCAGACAGTTCATATTTACGCCCACTATCAAAAAAAAAAAAAAAAAAAAAAAAAAAAAAAAAATATATATATATATATATATATATATATATATATATATATATATATATATATATATAATATATATATATCATACACCCTGGTTTTTCCATACTAATGAAAACCATATATATTATCTGTCTAGCACTGTCCTTATTTGTATCGCCCATTTTAGATTTTCTCTGCACTGCACACTGCACTGGTGGCATAATTCAGTCTAAAATCAGTTTTTAATGGATATACGCTAAAATGAAGACAAACACACTGCATAGGTTATGGGAACACATATATCTTCTTTTTAACCTGATAAGCTGAAACAAATTTCTCTTAACATGGCTATTTACTTTGGGAGTTTAATCGCTAGAAGGTGTATCCTATCTGCTCCAAGCCTGATCTATAACTTGGACTGTGATTGCCTTTTTGTTTAGTATTCAATGCAAAACGCAGAAGTGTTCTAAGTATATATCGGTTTTTTATTATTATCATTATTTTTTTATTATTAAATATTCATAATGTAAGACAAGCCTAATCTGCACTGCAATGCAAAATGACATTTTGTTATTATAGTGAATTTTGAAATCAATCTTTATTTAGATATTAATATTTCATGAGTGTTTGCTCCAATGAATGGTCTTTTAAAACAAGCGCAGTTTTCACTGCTGTAGTGATAGAAGTGGTAACAGATATTTATTCATTTAATCTAGAATGTAGATGTGCACGGTGGAAAATGAAGATAATTTCATGTTTCCTTTTTGCATTTCCCCACTCAATTAATTACTTTCACAAATTACCTTAACTGTTCTTAAGTCTCCCCCAGTCACAGTCTGCTTCTATAATTATTTTCATCAGTCTCAGCCTTTTTAAAGAGTATACCATTGTGTGGTAGGAACGATGATAAAATATACAAAACTGCACAAGCACGGGGACTGTATAAAAAAATCCCACGTTAATGTATAGTTATTACATTCAAAATAAAGCATTTAGATAAATGAAATAGAACTAAAAAATGAACAAAGTCTCTGCCTATTAACCTCTCTCTGTCTGCCTGTCTCTGTATCTCTCTCTGAGAAAGAAAAAAACAGAAAGACAGACAGACAGAAAGAAGAAAAACACAGAGAGAACGAAACAAAGACAGGAAAAAAGGTAAAAAGAAAAAAAAGAAAGTAAAAAAAAGTAAAAAAGAAAGACAGAAATAAAGCGAGAAGGGAAACAATAAAAAAGAAAGGGAAAGGAAGAGAAAGATAGTAAGAAAGAAAGAAAAAAAGGCTAAATCTCTCTCCAAATACAGGGACAGAAGCCATTCCTTCTGTGATCATATTCCTAGCCTAGATCTAGATGGCCCCTACAAACAATTCATCATCATGTTTACTTACTGTTTCATGTCCTTGGATGAATGCAGATGCTACACAAAGAGAACGAAAACGTTGTTTGTTTGGTTGTGCATGTGTGTGTGTGTGTGTGTGTGTGTGGTGTGTGTGTGTGTGTGTGTGGTGTGTGTGTGTGTTGTGGTGTGTGTGTGTGTGTGTGTGTGTGTGTGTTGTGTGAATTCAAAGCTTTTTTCATTATTTTCAGATGGCACAGTGTGTGTGTACGTGTACATGTGTGTGTGCGTGCGTGCGTGCATGCATGCGTGTGTGTGTGTCTGTGTGTCTGTGTGTCTGTGTCTGTGTGAGTAAGCAAATACGTCTTTCTTTACCTGTCAAGTTTACATGCAATTGCAAAGGGAGACGGGAAACCTTGGTCCGTTACAGCTTTGTGCAGTGCACTCTTCACTTGCTGACCTGGGTTCAAATCCCGTTCAGGAGGATATTTTCTAATGGAGCTAACATCAGTGTCGACTACTCCCCCCCCCCCCACACACACACATTAATACACATTAAAAGAGTAAGGCACTGTGTTCCAGTAGGAGCGGATGACAACATTTACAAAACTACATAGATACGGGGACTGAATGTAAAAATGCAAACGAGTGTTATTTCCATTCTTTCTAGATAGAAAATCAGTTTTAAAAAGATAATAAAGATATTAACCCATATGTGCCCACAGTCCCATTTTTGGGACGCTATGTATTTTTCACAATACTTATCAAACTGAGGTGAGGTCATTATTTATTTGGATCAGTCATGTTGATGGGGGCCATGTGTGTCCAGCCATTGTGTTCTTGGTAATTGGCCTCTCTTTGAATTTTCAAGAAAAGCCGCCATTTGCATTTTTTCACTTACATATTGAGCAGCAGTAGCAAGCAGTCAAAGGTCAGCCTGTATCCTTTACACAAAACACTTGTTTGTAGTAGACCAAGAACAAATAATGGAGACTGGGGTGTTATCTAAAATTGTTTTGACAGATTTAACAGATAGCCGTTCTACTGCCATCTGTAAGTGTTTTAAATACCGTCCCAAAAATGGGACACTGGGCATGAGAGGGGTGGAGATTTTTCAGGCATGCAAATAAGAAAGTTCGAGTATCACACAGGTGATCTTGATCCAAGGAATGTGCATAGAAGGTGCGGATCACACGGCCTTTGGCTTTCAAACAATATGATCAAATGGACAGTGAGGATATCACTGACCAGAACGTTGTCAAGAATTGGATTGCCACACACTCAAAGAAGTTGTGGTGGGGATTCTTTTCCTCCTATGTAATGCAATGAAGGCAGCACAGAATGGCCCAATGGATCTTCTTGCATTGCCAGGGTCTACTCTGCTCGGGATGTAGGCTTCCAAACAGGACCTGGCTGTCCACTGGGCTTGTTGTCACTCTCCAGACAAGAGTGTCTCAGATGAGGCCAGGTTTGACCAGGTAGATTGTATGCTAGGAGCCTGGCCTACACAGTTGAGGTGTGCTGCATGTGGCAAAAGACCATGTGTTGTTGTTCAAAATGTAAGGTTGGAGTACATAACTGGCACTTTTTATAAAGTATCATAGATGTCCCATAACCTGTGTGGTCGTAGGGGAGCTAGGCGTCAGAGACCTCAGCTTCTCTAGGGGGCAGCATGTTGAGGGCGGCAGCCCATCTCCTCTCCCTCGCAGCTTTACCTTCCCTGACCCTGAAGAGGGCAGGTACTCATTTACAGTTGGGTAAACTGGGGAAACTGTACTGTAGCCAAGGCGCCCAAACAGCCACCCATCCAATTGGCGCTACTTAACTTGATTGTGGGAAAGCGAGCGCTCTGACCATACAAAATGTATCATATTAAATGATAATCCATCACCATCAACTAGACGTCTAGCCTGTAGTTCATCGAAAGCCAAAATAACAAAAAGGAAAAAAAAACATGTTTCAGTTAAAAAAAACAACTTTTGTTTTGTTTTCTGGCCAGAATGCTGATTACTTCTGAGGCAATTGGAAACTGCATAATATTCCCGTTATCAAAGCAAGTTTTGCTCGAAATAAAACTTTGTGACAATTTATCGTCATTTATGATGATTTTGTTTCAATATAAGTCAAACCAATCCCAATATTCTGCTTTTTGTGTCATTATGAAAAAGTAGAAGAACCCCTACCCTCTCCTGCCCACCGTCCCCAAAATGGGAGGGAAATGTTTTGTCCTCTAAATCACTAACATCAAAGTTCCCTTCAAATGAGTGTCAGATACATTCATGACAAACCACATGCAATACAAGCATGCAAGCTGTGTTTAAAAATAAAGTTTGGGCATCTCATTATATAGGTTAAGCACATAAACAAAATCTATATTAATAAGCACTGGTTTTCTTGTTTGGGGTCACTTTTCAGAAACGTTTGAGAAACAAGATATACATGTCAGTTTCATAAGGCTTTGTGAACAACATGGTAAAACTTCATTTAAGATTTCATCTGTCTTTACACCCTGTAGTATAATAATTATGTATTTGGGTAGAAGGCAGTTACAAAATGGTCAGTGGCGCCCCAAAGGTCACCAAGACTATGCAATTGGCGAAGATAAAGAAAGCAGTCAGAGACCTCTCCAGCGGCACTCAGTTATACTGAGATATCGTATCAAATGCAAGGTGCAGGGGTTCCCATAACCTGGGAGGTATTTGGGAGCGAGGTGCCAAGGACCTCAGGGCCTCAGGGGGCTAACATTTTGAGGGCAGCGCCCATCTCCTCTCCCTCGATGGTTTACCTTCCCCGACTCTAGAGAGGGCAGGTACTTCTTTACAGCTGGGTGAACTGGGAGATTTTACAGATGCAAAGGGGACCGAACGGTCAGCCATCCACTTGGTAACCATGCTCAATGCTGCTTAACCTCAGCTTGGGGAAAGGGAGTACTTTGACCACTGAGCTGTATCCTGCCTACTATCCAAATTCATCGACAAACCAAATACAAAGAAAAAAAGAAAGAAAAGAAAAGAGACATGCTACATAAGCGACAATAGCACCATCGTCATGAACAAACAAAATCGAATAAAGAAATAACAACCAAAAAAATTTCTAAGATACAAGTAACAACATCACCACACCACCACCACCACCACCACACCACCACCACCACCACCACCACCACCACCACCACCACCAACCCCACAAACAAAACAACAACACAACAACATCAAAGCACACCAAAACAAAGGGCAGATCAAACAAAGTGAAGACATACTTGTAAGAGAGTTGAAGGGAATGGAACACCTTTCCTCAATGTTACCAGGATAAGCGAAGCCAGTTTGCCACGATTGTGAATGTCTGAAGCGAAAAAAACAAAAAGCTGTTTCCCAGCGGCTTCACGTCGCAGGAAACGTGAGAAACGGCAACACATCCTTCGAGTTGCTCTGCCTGTGTGTGTGTGTGTGTGTGTGTGTGTGTGTGTGTGTGTGTGTGTGGGGTGTGTGTGTGTGTGTGTGTGTGTGTGGTGTGTTGTTGTGTGTCTGTGTGTGTCTGTGTGTGTCTGTGCTGTGTCTGTGTGTGTCTGTGTGGCGCGGCGCGGTGTTGTGGGCGTGTGTGGGCGTGTGTATGTGTGTGTGCGTGTGTGTGTATGTGTGTGTGTATGTGGGTATGTATGTGTGTGTTGTGTGTGTGTGTGTGTGTGTGTGTGTGTGTGTGTTTCGTGTGTGTGATGTAGGGTGTGTGTTAGTGTTTATGTTTGGGTTATATGGGGTGTTGTTTCTGTTTATGTTTGGTTCTTGCTCCTGGTGTTGTTGTTTGCTTTCTGTTGCGATGTTGCTTTTTGCTTATGGATTAATTGTTTGTTTGTCTGTTTATGTTTTTTTTGTCTTTTATGGACTTAATTGTTTGCTTTTGTTTATTATTTTCTAATTCGTCATGTTTGTTGGCGAATTTTAAGCTCTTGTGATATTTTTAAATTCATTTTTATGCGTTCGTCTCTTTTAGTTTGTATGCGTTCTCTGTGTCTCTGTGTCTCTGTCTCTGTCTCGTCTCTTTCTCTCTCTGTCTCTGTCTCTCTCTCTCACCCGTCCCCACACACACCTCCACTCCTCTTCCATCTGGTTTCTCTCAATGTTCAATGAATATTCATATCTGCATATCATTGTCCCTACGTCATGTCCATCATCTCTCTTGCCGGTGTCAACGCAGATTGCGCTGTACATGATCCCCGAAAAATTGCTGTATTGAAAAACACATCTCCATCTGCCCCTTTTTCTTCACGTTGTGTTGCAGATGCAGCAAGAGCTGTTGCTGTTGCTGTTGTTGTTGTTGTGTGTTCTTGTTGTTCTTGTTTTTGCTGTTCACTTTGTTGTAGCTGTAGTTGTTCTCGTTTTCGCGTTATTGTAGTTGTGGCTACGTTGTTTTTGTTGTTGTTGTCGCTGGGTTGTTGTTGATGTTGCCATATTGTTGTCGTTGGTGTTGTTGCACGGTCCCCAGTTCATAACCCTGAGAGGTCACCCAAAAGCTTCCCTCAGACTCTCTCATCCCACTTTGTAATCACTATGGGATTGTCAGTACAGACCGGATGAGAAGTTTGCGTATGTGAGTTTTTTTGTACTTTGCATTATACGCAGCCTTACTAAGTGTTCAGAAGACTTGGTATCTCAAACTATCTTTCAAACATAAAGACATATTAATGCAGACCGTGGCGTCAGGAGACATATATGTGGAAATAGTACAGTTCTACGCATTACTGACCGAATATCTAACCAAGTACAAATACGTATCATGACAAAACAAATAACATCTTAAAAATCAAATGAAGCTGTTGTATTGCTACGCATATATTACTTCTCTCTCTCTCTCTCTCCTCTCTCTCTCTCTCTCTCTCTCTCTCTCTCTCTCTCTCTCTCTCTCTCTCTCTCTCTCTGAGAAAGGGGAACGGATAGCATAGTGGTCAGAATATATTGCTGGCAATTTGACGACCCGGGTTTGACTCCGGTCGAGCAGATTTTTCTCCTGGAGTTAACCTCAGTGCTGACTCTACTCTCTCCATAAGTCCATAGAACATAGAACATCTTGCACTTACGTTAAATCCTGTTCCGCTTTTCGTAAGAGTAGGCCATTGTGTGCCGGTGGGAAACAAATGGCATTTACAAAACTGCATACACACGGGGACTGGATGTAGAAAAGCACAAACGTGCTTATTTCATTATCCTCGATATAAAAGTATAAATCAAATCAAATCAGTTCAAATCAAATCTCTCTCTCTCTCTCTCTCTCTCTCTCTCTCTCTCTCTCTCTCTCTCTCTCTCTCTCTCTCTCTCTCTCTCTCTCTCCTCTCTCTCTCTCTCTCTCTCTCTCTCATATGTCTGATATTCCTTGACACTTCATAGCTTTATGCTCAATTATACGATTGGTTGATTAGTTCACTTGGGTTTTCTTAACAGAGGGCTAGATGAAAACCAGCCACCATTGTTATTATTATTGCATGATGATCAACGGGGATGGGGATGATGTAATGGTGCTAAAGATTGCCTGATGTGTTACATCAATGACACAAAATAAGATGTAAAAATGAGCTTTAAGTGTTTGTATCTATAAGAAAGAAGAACTCAAGACTCAAAGTGAGGACCTAACCAGAATGTTATCCCTACTTGAGGAAACCAATGTCAGACTTCAAAAAGAAACTCGATCCCTCAGAACCAGGTGTTGATTGTTGCATACAGAGTTTTAAAAGGTACGATCCTACTCAACAGAGAGCAAAAGCATTCAACTAACAACATCCGTAGCTGAAAATGGCAGTTCATTGCTCCCCTCAAACGCTATACCCACAGATTCCCAAACCTCTTCTTGTGGAAAGATGGACTTTGACAAGTATGACTAAACACGACTTACAGTCT
>CM060331.1:57545769-57548269 GCA_030674155.1 Stramonita haemastoma
CTCTCTCACACACACACACACACACACACACACACACACACACACACACACACACACACGCGCGCGCACGCGCGCGCGCGCGCGCGCGCGGCGCACACACACACACACTTCTTTGTCTGATATCACTATTTAGTGGAAGGACGTTAAACTGAAGAACAATACACACACACACACACACACACACACACACACACACACACACACACACACACACACACACACACACACACACACACACACACACACATGTATGATATCACTATTTAGTGGAAGGACGTTAAACTGAAGAACTACTACATACACACACACATATACACACGCACACGCACGCGCACGCGCACGCACACACACACACACACACACACACACACACACACACACTACAAGACACACACTCAAGTAATCAAGGACAAAATGATAGGGGCAATGACAGACAGTGTGGAAGAAGAACTAATCACAGGTCCTGGATTTCAAAGGCTCCCTCATTACCCGCCTCTTGCCAAACGGAAATCAGCTGGCGACGAGCATCCTAGCCTGATATGGCCTGGCACTGCCCGCGCCCTGCTGCTGCTCCTAGGAGAGGCCTGACTGCCTGCCTGCCTGACTGCTGGCTGGCTTCCTGGAGGTAAGGCTGACAGAGATAGGGGAGAAATACAACTTGGTATGCCTTAACTAGGGAAGAAAACAAATCGGTATGTGCGTGTTCGTTGGTTCTTTTGCTATTACTGATATCAGATGCACGCGCAGTGTGTGTGTGTGTGTGTGTGTGTGTGTGTGTGTGTGTGTGTGTGTGTGTGTGTGTGTGTGTGTGTGTGTGTGTGTGTGTACTTCGCTTTTGATGTCATTTAAAGTCTCTTCACATATTGTGATATTAGACGAAAAAGAAAAAAGGAGGGAGAGGGGGGGGGGGGGAGTCTGGATCCTTGTTAGGAGGTGGATGCACACATATTTTGAATACGGGTAGACAAAAAAAAGAAAATCAGATGACTGATCTACTGTGCGTGTGTGTGTGTGCGTGCGTGCGTGCGTGCGTGCGCGCGTGCGTGCGTGCATACATGTGGCGTGCGTGTGTGCGTGCGTGCGTGCGTGCGTGCGTGTGTGTGTCTGTCAATCTCTGTCTCTCTGTCTCTCTCTCTCCACCCCAAACTTTTCTTACTGCAAGTTAAGTAACAATATGAAAGATATATTTGCATTTAGCAGAATTCAGAAAAAAAAACAATCAACATCTCATGAAAAGACTGGGCATTCTGGAAAGCAAATTATTTGAAATGGAGGAAGAGAGAGACAAAGTCAACTGGGAAATTAGGAAGCTGAAAGAGGACAATGTCACACTTCGTGGCCAGCTGGACCAGAGGAAGAAAGAAATGACCAGACTACAGATGGCTGACAATGACCAGGAGCAGCAGGGCCGGTCCGGAACGTGCGGGTGCACGGTGTCCCGGAGGAGAGAGGAGGGAGCAGACAGCAGAGGCCTGCCTACAGGGGAGGAGACAGCAGAGGCCTGCCTACAGGGGAGGAGACAGCAGAGGCCTGCCTACAGGGGAGGAGACAGCAGAGGCCTGCCTACAGGGGAGCAGACAGCAGAGGCCTGCCTACAGGGGAGGACACAGCAGAGGCCTGCCTACAGGGGAGGACACAGCAGAGGCCTGCCTAAGGAAGAGCATCAAGGTCTTCAGGGAGCGGGCTGGTGTGCCGGTGAGGGAACAGGACGTGGAGGTGGCCCACAGATCAGGTAGGCCTGGCGGTACCAGACCGCCACCTATCCTTGTCCGACTTTTTTCCAGAAGTGTTAGGAGGCAGGTGTTTGCAGAAAGGAGAACATTGCAGAACACTGGCATCTGAATCAGCGGAGATCTCACCAAAACAAACTTCACTGCTGACAGACAAACATTCTACTACTTTGGCTACTTGGTCCACAAACGGAATTTTTTTTGCAAAACTAAAAAACAGCAGAACCTTGCAACTGAGCATGGACAATAATCTTGAAGAAGTTTTGTCCAAAGGAATGGCCTGAGAGAATACTAGGTTGGTGGCATTTTTCCTACTTTGAATTGTATTGGATGCGTGTTTGTCTGGCTTGTTTACCTGTTTTTGTTGTTGTTGTTTTTGTAACTGTTTTTTGGTTGTTGTTGTTGTTGTTGTTTTTTTGGGGGGATGGTGGTATGTGGGCTTCTTTAATTCTTGTCCCTTGCTCAAAACTCGTAATTTAAATTAGCCGGTCCTTTAAATAACATGCCGAAAACAGAAAGTAATCTTAGTGTAATGTGCAGGGTACTTTCCAGATATATGTATTTTGTCTATCATTAATGTTATTATTATTGCTGTTATGAATTTGTACATGTGTTACCTGGGAAATGTGTTAAATATTCAGAAATCACTCTCTATCTTCAACTGATACAAAACATTTTTGCACAATTTCAATAGGTTTGCATTCCAGTTTCAGTACCTAAGCTTTCTAAACCTGGCATGAAAGCTGGAAATGTGTTTGCATTACAGTTGA
>CM060331.1:57553269-57573269 GCA_030674155.1 Stramonita haemastoma
AAGACATATACAGAGACAGAGACAGAAAGACAGAGACAGTGTCCGAAAAGACAATAGACAGAGACAGAGACAGAAAGAAGAGACAGAGATCCGAGAAAAGCAATAGACGAGAAAAGACAGAGAGAGAGAGAGAGAGAGAGAGAGAGGAGAAGAGAGAGAGAGGAGAGAGAGAGAGAGAGAGAGAGAGGAGAGAGAGAGGAGAGAGAGAGAGAAGAAGACACTGAACCCTAAACATTGAACACTGAAATGATTTACTTGCATATCGGCCTTGGGCTATAATACAATGCAGAGTAGATTTGGGAAAGCACCACGATATAAAGCAGTACATTATACACATTAATGAACATTCCGTACATATTTGTGCGGAATTAGTGTACGTAAACAATTCTAATGCGCAGATGGAATTTACCTTTATTGATTTCACTTCCCTTGTATTACCAGAATCCATATTATAAGTACATACAAAAACAAGCTGAAAATTGATCCATACTTTATGGCTACTTCTATCACATTGAAGGGAGTTTTGTTTTAGTTGTGATATTAGACTCCTATCGCAAAACTGAAGTAGTTTTTCTTCCCTCTGATTTTATAATACAAAACAACATTTCCAAATTGATGGTGTCTTTCTTCGTCATTATTTTGTTTTCTCCATGAAGTTGATACTCCCATTAAACTGATAGGTACACTCACATAGAAGTAAAGAGCATGATAATCTCAGTGCCTTAAGATATTTTCTTCCGTCTGTTGATTGCATGAAACACATAATTTGAGATATTGTGTCTAGGAATAGGGTTTGTGGCTCTTAGCAAAGCGGGTGAAAAGAGAGCTTTGGATTCCTTTAGAAATGTAGACCTCAAATCATCAGGCATCGGTTATGCAAACAAAAAGTGCTGTTCATTTTCAACACGATTTTTACAAAATGGACAAGCTTAGCCATGATTAGAATCTTTGTAGCGATATACATTATTATTCAGTGGGAGAACATTGAATCTAACGTGCGAAATGGCAACACGGAAGCAATACACATCAATATCCATAATATATTGTTCCATTTCAAAAACACTCTTGAATGATGTGTAGGGCTGATATCTGTCACGCTCTCTGAGAGTGCCTGCTCTTTCTTGGGCAAACATATCCACAAGCATCTGTTTAAATATATGCAGAAACGTTTTTACATTCCCAATACCCTGCTGTAACCAAACAATATCAAAACCAGTTCCACATACTATTTCTCTTATGTTTCATACCCAGTATTGCTTCCCAATACAG
Organism: Stramonita haemastoma; assembly: GCA_030674155.1. Classification (NCBI taxonomy): domain Eukaryota; kingdom Metazoa; phylum Mollusca; class Gastropoda; order Neogastropoda; family Muricidae; genus Stramonita; species Stramonita haemastoma. Next base: position 57,554,539 of record CM060331.1, read on the forward strand.
TCTCATTGTAATACCATTGATAGCCTTTATAAGGTAATCGTTTTGCATTCATCTCTAATAATCTAATCCAATATCTTAAGCAGGTTACGTAAGAATTCACGTGAAGTGGATACCTACCCAAATTTCTATAATATTTTGTTGGGTGTCTTGGTTGGCACTCCTAGAAACCTTTTACATGCACGCATGTGGATCTTTTCTATGTGTTCTAACCTATTCATTCCCCATATTTCTGCAAATATAGCAATACTGGTTGTATTTTCGTATCAAAGATTTTGAAATAAGTGTTTGCTGCCATTTCTTTATATTTTTGAAAGACTCTATTCAGCTGAACCACCGCCTTTTTGCCTTTTGTTATTAAATGCAGTGTACCATTCTTAGCACTTATCCTCGTTGTAAATTGAAATCCTAAATAACAATAGCTGTTAACAACTTCCAATCCATTACCATCGTAAAACCACTTCTCATACTGTCCCCCCAAAACACCTCTTCTAAATACCATGACCTTTGTTTTATCAATGTTTACGGTTAACGTTATATTCTCACAACATGTTCGTAAAATATTGATCTGATTCTGAAAATAACTTCGTGAAGTTGATTTCAATGCAACATCATCTGCATAAATAAGATAAATAATTCCTTGATATCTGGGAATAGTTGTATCCCATGTTTGCCGTTTTCATTCGTTAGGTCAGCTAACTGATTTATGAATAATGTGAAGAGAGAAGGAGAGAGAGAGAGAGAGGAGAGAGAGAGAGAGAGAGAGGAGAGAGAGAGAGAGAAGAGAGAGAGAGGAGAGAGAGAGAGAAGAGAGAGAGAAGAAGAGAGAGACAGACAGACAGACAGACAGACAGACAGACAGACAGACAGACAGACAGACAGGACAGACAGACAGACAGACAGCAGGCAGGCAAGGCAGACGACAGAGCAGACAGAGAGACAAACAGACAGACAGATGGACATCGACAGACAGAGATAGGGACCAGGGGAAAAAAACACACAGAGAAGCAAAACCAATCAAATCAAAATGTTCTTTTTGTAGGGTGAAGCATTCCCACTGTTGAGGAAAAACACGCTGGCACACTGAACACAAACACAGGTACTCTCTCTCTCTCTCTCTCTCTCTCTCTCTCTCTCTCTCTCTCTCTCTCTCTCTCTCTCTCTCTCTCTCTCTCTCTCCTCTCTCTCTCTCTCTCTCTCTCTCTCACCAACTCTCATCACACACACACACATACACACACACGACGACATACACCCCACGCACGCATCACACACCACGCAACACAACACACCTGTACACACATAAAATGAGATAACACACACCCAACCCAACCACCCCGCCCATACACACGCATATATATATATATATATATATATTATATATATATATATTATATAATATTATATATATATATATTATATATATATATATATATTTTATATATATATATATATATATATATATTATATTATATATTCCTTTATTTCAAGAATAATAGAATAAGCACTCGTGTGCTTTTTTTTACATTAGCTACCCGTGAACAATCAGTTTTGTAAATTTTGTCATATATCATACCTGCACACAATGGCCTACTCTTCCAAAACGCGGAACGGTTTTTAATGTGTACGCAAGATGAGCAGCGTGCGTTTTATCACAGACAGACATACAGACAGAGAGAGACAGAGTAAGAGACAGAGCCAGAGAAACAGGCAAGCAGACAGACAGACAGACAGAGAACATAAAAGTAAGGTTAAAAAAAGACATTTTTAAAACAGATAATCGGAAAACCTAACGTTCTACAAGTTGATAAACTCGACAGTATGCATACTGATAACCGTGTGTTCTTGAAAATAATGCTGACATGAGCAAACCTACTACAACTGAACAACATCAAGACAGCACTTCCTGACCCGTGCTCTGATTCCCACCCCATCACCCTCCCTCATTCCTCCCTCTTCCTGTCATCACAGTTTTCAGAAACCCAATATCGGCAGAATGACCCTTCTCATGGGAAAAGCGGGGAACAAGTTTTGAAATGCAAAAAAATGATCAAAGAAATGCTATGTACATGTGGAGATGCGTCGTCTGCCATTTCGTTCTTTGACAGTGCCGTCTGGTGGGGAGACAGAGGGGATCAGAGGGCTCTGCTGTTCAATGCATAGATTTCCTGCTGCCCTCCATTGGGGGAAGGGGCGTTGGATGACGACATCAATATTCCGTGTATCAGTAGTCGAGAGGTAACACGCCTTGCCTGCCTAGAAAGCAAAAAATAGCGAGTTGCACTGATTGCCATGTTAATCCTGACTTTTCCCACATCGATTTTTTCGTTCCTCTGCTAGAGCTCTGAGGTTCACCAATATGAGATTTAGCGTACGCGATCGTTTGTGACCACCATGATGAGATTTAGCGTACGCGATCGTTTGTGACCACCATAAAAATAACCGCAATTTGACTTGGGAGCTACCCCCTCCATTAAAACATAAGATAAGTGGTATGGGAACCACTGATTTCGTAAACCCAAGTGCCATGTGCAAAACACATGCACGTAAAATAACCAACTGTAACAGGAACATTGTTACGGGTACCAGGTGGCTGGGTGACCGTTTGCGCACCTTGGCTAGTCCCCCCAGTTCACCCAGCTGTCAATGAGTACCTGCCCTATTTAGGGTCAGGGAAGGTAAAGCAGCGAGGGAGAGGAGATGGGCGCCGCCCTCAACATGCTGGCCCCTAGAGAAGCTGAGGTCTCTGACGCCTCTCTTCCCTACGACCACACAGGTTATGGGACACCTTTACCTTTAATATGGGCACAAATGTGCCATAATGCCATTATACGCCTCACAAGTCAGGCCCAGCGCAATCGACCTCCGCATTATAGAGTATTGTTATATTTTAAGGGTTTCTGGAGAAAAGGGCAGGAGAACAGACCAAGAAAGAAGAACATAGACAAGACGGAGGTGGCAGGCGGTTAAGAATATGGCAGAAACAAAGAGAGTGATAGAAAAGAGGAAATTTGAGCACAGAATTTCCAGAAGGTGGGGATACTATCTATAATCACAGGATCCCAGCATTCCTAAGGAGGAAGTTATTCAGTAAGTCAGTAATGCAGTCAAGGAGTCATTGATGTTTTAGACACCTATGATCATTCAGTTTCCTCTATAGTAGCCCAATAGCCAATGGCTGCAGCACTGACATATTTATAGATGTCAAGAAAAAATTGAGACCTTCCATAGCTTCATATATCTGGAAGGTATATTATCGGATGAAGAATCCAAACCTGAAATTCTCCCCAGGATAGCCCAGACCACAGCAGCAGTGACCAAACTGAAAGTCCTCTAGAACGACAAAAACATCGCCATGAACTTCAAGATCAGACTGATGCATTTCCTGATGATGTCCGTTTGTTTGTACGCATGCGAAACGTGGACCATGAGAGACGACATTGAACACAGCATACAGGCAATGGAAATGTGATGCTTTTGAAAACTTCTTGTTATCTCATACAGGGATCATATCATTAATGAGGAAGTGACCAGCCGCCTTGGCGCAGTGGTTAGCGACTTTGATTTTATACTGGAAGGTCGCGGGTTCGATTACCATAAGAGTCATAGGGATTTTTCTGACTCCGGCCGGCTCCTACCCAGAGTGTGCTGTGGGCTCAGTGGGGAGACTGGGACCATACAGTCGAGCTTCATCCCCTTTACGGATGCGAATTTGAGTGTTGCTCAAATTACCTGACCAACACTGCAGGTGTCTGTATCTCTCGGCCCGGTTGACGCCGGGATATATTATGACATCGATATCTTATCTTATCTTATCTTATCGATAATCCAACCTCAAGACACACTTATTTCAAACCTAAGTTTTTCTCCTTCCGCTTCCATCTCTTACCTGTCCCTGCCTTCAACATCCACCTGCCAAAATGCATAACGTGTGTGTGTGTGTGTGTGTGTGTGTGTGTGTGTGTGTGTGTGTGTGTGTGTGTGGTGTGTGTGTGTGTGTGTGTGTGTGCGCGTGCGTGCTGCGTGCGTGCGTGCGTGCGTGCGTGCGTGTGTGCGTGTGTGTGTACATCGAATTTGTTAACACTGTAAATTGTTGTTGATTGTGTGTTGTGTAGGTCGAATACAAGCGCTTTGATTTGTTTTTACAATATATAGCGCTATACAAGATCCATGTTTTTTTATTATATTATTATTATTATTATTATTATTATTATTATTATTATTATTATTATTATTTATTATTATTATTATTATTATTATTATTATTATTTCTCATTTTCATCATTCATTTATTATTCTTATTATTCTTATTATTCTTATTATTCTTATTATTCTTATTCTTCTTTTCTTCTTCTTCTTCTTTTCTTATTATTACTACTACTACATGTTATAATCATTTATAAATGCATTGGTCTGTGACTATGCGTGCAGTGTGTGTGTGTATGTGTGTGTGTGTGTGTGTGTAGGTGTGTGTTGTTGTGTGTGTGTGTGTGTTGTGTGTAGTGTGTTGTGTGTGTGTGTGTGTGTTGTGTGTAGTGTTGTTGTGTGTTTTGTGTGTGATGGTGTGTGTTTGTGTGTGTGATATGCGCATGTGTGTGTTGCGTGTGTGCGTGCGCGCGCGCGTGTGTGTGCGCGCGCGTACGTGTGTGTATGTTTTTAATGATTGAATTTGATTTTTTCTGTGATAAAATTAATGTTTCTGTTTATCATTTTTATGCATGGCCTGTGACCACGTGAACTCCTCTTTGGTAAAGTGCTGGTGTTGGTACTGGTATGGGTATTGTCCTGTAGTGTGTGCGAGGTGATGGTTGCGATGGTTCTCTGTTATTCTTCTGTGATATACAATTTTCCTACTAACTTTATATGTAAGCCTCGTAACCCACATTGACTTCTCTTTGAGATAATACATGTTTGAATTGTGAATTGTGAATAGTGAAGTGTGTGTGTGTGTGTGTGTGTGTGTGTGTGTGTGTGTGTGTGTGTGTGTGTGTGTGTGTGTGTGTGTGTGTGTGTGTGTGTGTGTTTTGTATGTATGTATTTGTTTTATTTACTTTTTTACATTTTTTTAAATTCTATTTTATTCTTTTATATCGAGGGTAATGGAAAAAGCACCCTTGTGCTTTTTTATATCCACTCCCCGTGTGTATGCAGCTTTGTAAATGTCATCTGTCCCACCGGCACACGATGGTCTACTCTTACGAAAAGCGGAACAGGATTTAACGTGTGAGCAAGATGTTCTTCGTGCGTTCGCACACGGGGCCTCGGTTTATAGTCTCTTCCGAATGACTTATGTATGTATGTATGTATGTATGTATGTATGTATGTATGTATGTATGTATGTATGTATGTATGTATGTATGCATGTATGCATGTATGCATGCATGCATGCGCGCGCGCACGCGCGCGCGCGCGTGTGTGTGTGTGTGTGTGTGCTTAAGTGTGCCTACGCACGCCTGTGTGTTTAGATGTACTGATCAGGGACGATGATTTTTAACGTTTATTGTTCAATTAAAGTGACCCTTTTTGTTCTGTATACAACCATCGCCCTTTCAGCATGCAATAGATCAGTATCAATGTTATGATCATTGTCATCTTGTTGAAGATGAACAGATTGCTTTTGGACGTGCCACGTTCATCTCTCCTGCTGTTACCAGACGACTGACTCGGCCCCCGAGAATCCCCTTCTTTCTTTGGGTTTCCTTTTTTTCTTTCTTTCTTTCTTTCTTTTTTTTCTTTCTTTCTTTCTTTCTTTCTTTTCTTTCTTTCTTTCTTTCTTTTTTTTTGATTCTTTCTTTTCATTTTCCTTTCTAATTGCCTGCTTTCTTGCTTGCTCCCTTCCTTCCTTCCTTCTTTCCTTCCTTCCTTCCTTCCTTCCTTCCTTCCTTCCTTCCTTCCTTCCTTTCTTTCTTTCTTTCTTTCTTTCTTTCTTCTCCTATACTTTTTAACAATAAATTACATGTTAAGAATAAACATCCTTTGTAAACCTAACTGACCTTTTTTTCCAAGTAAAGATATACCGTAAAAAGGGAAAAAAACAAAAGAAACTGAGAATGATACAAGACAGAAGATAAGAAGGAACTAAAGGATCGATCGCTTTTAAAAGAACGAATAAATTTTGAAATTTCTCTTCTCTCTTCCTGTATTAGTAAATGCATTACAACATCAAACACTCGTTAAAGAAACAAAACTAATGCCTACATCAAACTGTAATGCTCTCCAACAATCTGCCTGATTAAGTCATGAATGCTGCGTTATCTAAGATCTATAGACAGATTGCTCTGATCTATTGCCCATAGCGTATTTTGTTTTACTTTGTAGATACATTGTGGATTGATTTCTTTTGGCTCGACATATGAAATGATGGGACGACGAAGGCCCATGATAAAGAGACGAAAGACAGCATGAAGGCTAGCACCAGAAAAAAAAAGAGGAAGGATCGAGAGAAGCAAAGAATGAATACAGATAAAAAAAAACAGAAAGAAAGAAAGGAAGGAAGAAAGGAAAAAAGAAAGAAAGAGAAAACAAAAGAGAAAAATGAGGAAAGAAACAAAAAAAGAAAGAAAGAAAGAAAGGAAAGAAAGAAAGAAAGTAAGAAGGAGAGAAGGAAAGAAAGAAAGAATAGATAAGGAAAAGAAAGAAAGAAAGAAAGAAAGAAAGAAAGAAAGAAAGAAAGAAAGAAAGAAAGAAAGAAAAAACATAACTAAGGGAAAGAAAGAAAGGTGAAAAAAAGAGAGAGAAAAGGATAAAGAAGGAAAAAGAAGAGGAAAAGGAAAAAAGAAAGAAAAAAATCAAGCAATCAACTGAATGAAAAGAGAATGCAAGTGAAAATATGGTGAGAAAAGAAAGAAAGCAAGAAAACAGATGGACAATGAGAAAGGGAGACAGACAGTGAGCAAGAAAGACAGTGAGAAAAACAGACAATGAGTAAGAGAGACAGTGAGATAGACAGATTTGATTTGATTTGATTTGATTTATTCTTTTATATCGAGGATAATGGGATAAGCACTCTTGTGCTTTTTTACATCTAGTCCCCGTGTGTATGCAGTTTTGTAAATGTCATCTGTTCCCACCGGCACACGATGGCCTACTCTTACGAAAAGCGGAAACAGCCAGCGAAAAAGGCAGGCAGATAAACAGAATATGCAAGTATGCACACAGGGATGTACACTACCAATCAAATACGCACAAGGACACAGGCACACACAGCAAAACAAGATGGATTTCATTCGAAACACTGCTCTAAACAGGAGAAAAAAAATATAGAAAAAGATTCCACGCACATACAATCATCATCGAATGCTACAACCCAAATAAGCGCTACTTCTTTTTTCTTTGTTTTTTCCTTGGTAACAACTTTGAGGTTCGCAAACGGTAAGATTTTGCATATGCGATCGCCAATTTGCCCTCATGAAGGAAGCTGCATTCCGAATTCGGGCATGGGTATATCATGCACTTCAAACACACACTGTACGAACTCCCCCTCCAAATATAAAGCTGACTCATGTCATGTGCGCGTCACCAGAAGAATCTTCTCGTCATTAGCACAGCTCAGCCTGGTCAAGCAGAAAATGTATGCATTGAACAGCTCGGCAGCTTGGTCCTTTGTCTGCCCCCCACAGAAAAGGTCCGAAGACTCGATTGCAAATGGTGGATATGGGTGAAGATTAACTATTCTTTCAAAAATAGACCAGCTTCTGTATTCAGAATTCCTAAACGCTTGTTGTGCTGACCGATTTTTGCTGTAACCATAGGTAGAGTGAGTGGTGATGATTATAAACAGATACGTCAAAGATAAAGATAAAATGAAGTAAAAAAAAAATGGTAGGAAGGGAAATGGGTGAGCCAAAGATGATTTGGTGCAAACCCTTGTTAAAAACATTTCTTTCTTTCTGTGTATGTTTTGTTTTTTTCTTTGTATGTTTGTTTCTTTCTTTGTATGTTTTGTTGCTTTCTTTGCATGTTTGTGTCTTTCTGTGTATGTTTTGTTGCTTTCTTTGTATGTTTGTTTCTTTCTGTGTATGTTTTGTTGCTTTCTTTGCATGTTTGTTTCTTTCTGTGTATGTTTTGTTGCTTTCTTTGCATGTTTGTTTCTTTCTGTGTATGTTTTGTTGCTTTCTTTGCATGTTTGTTTCTTTCTGTGTATGTTTTGTTTTACATATTTGCATGTTGACGTTTCCTTCTTCCCTGTGCACTACTGTCTGTGTGTCCCTGCCTCTGATAAGTGCATCATTACATACTCTAAGGGACTGGTGGAAAGCAAAACTTCGACAAAAAGCTCACAGGCAGTGAAGAATGTTGGTGGGGAATCGGTACAAAAGATCATACAGTAACATAGTTTTGTCAAAACTCAAAAGTAAAGACTACATACGATGAAAAAAGAACAACCCCCCACCATAAATAGCACTGTATTATCCACTGCATTCACATATCCATTTTAAGGTACACACATAATCAAGATACCAACATCTTCTTTGTCGCTGCAATTATGACTTTTGTGATGTTCCCGTACACATACTGTTCATTTCAGTGACACCATGACAGGGTGATCCTGACACACCGGCACAATCAGCAGTTTGTGGAGTGCTTATAAGACTAGGTCACTGTGAGGCCACTGGCTGCAAAGCCCCTGCACGGTTGTGGGATCCTTTTGGTAGGGTTCAAGGGTGGCTGCACTGATCCTACACACAGGACACTGCCCGGATACAATCTCAGTTGCAGAGCGATACAGAAGGTAACATCCACCTGACGACTACAATAGCGTTTATTCACAGACCTCCTTTCATTAGCTTGTGACCCAAGCACAAATCACTGAAATTAACCCAACTTAAACATAATGTGAATTTCTCTGTCTCTAAGATAACAGAGTCTTTGAATCAAACTAAATTGAAATGAAGCGTGTTTAATAAATCAATGGGAGTTTATCATGAAACCAGAACAAGAGGGGTACCAAGTGAGAGAAAACATAATCATTCCATTATGTTCAATAGTGATGACAGTGACGGAATACGGATGATGCTATGAAAGTGTACCAGCCTTGAGACTTGTAGGCAGAGCTCAATTCTATGCTTTTGATGATAATTGATCTAGGTGTTTACCGGGCATGTCCAATTCAGTCGCTGTGTGGCCCTTGTGTTCACGATGAATCTATCGCAAACTCAGCTTGGGAAATAAGCCTGCCATTAGAAGACAATAACATACAAAATCCCCAACAACTACAACTTTGAATGGATTCTCCTTCTTTGTCGAACCTTCAGACAGCAGCAATTGTCTGTCATGTAAGCGAAAAAAATGCGTTGCGCTGCGGTTGAGCGCCTGACAAGTCAGGCCCACAGCATTCGACCTCAGCGTGGGTTCATGGATTCGAGTCCTTGACCCTTTAGCCAGGCATCGAAAGTGCTAACCACTGTGCCATGGTGGCTTGGCGGGAAGGCTAGCAGTGCAATTACCCGATCTGTTCAGCATGGCCAGGCAGGCAATGTATTCATTGAACAGCTCAGCACTCGGCTCTCTCCTGTCTGTCCACCAGACAGCAGGTCACAAAAGTGGGCAACAGACAATAAATCAGGGAACTAGGCGAGGCAAGGACGTTTCTATTGACCACTTAAACGCTAGCCCTTCTGGGATTGCATTGATAAGAATTGCTCTGTGAGTAGATGTATAGAAAGATGGAAGCTTAGTTCTTGTCATGCCATACTTGTGACCTGCCCATGACAGTGCTGAAGTTCCAATCTTCCGGAAGCCAAAAGCTTGAGGGGTTTTCCTTCTCCATAGATTGGCTGACTGACTGGTTGATTGGTCAGCACAGGCAGGGAAACAACTAAAGCCATACAGGATTAAACTTCCCGAAGAGGGACATTGCAAGGAAACATGTTTACTTGACAAAATAGTTTTAGACACAAACAAGAGATTGCCAATCTGCATCAAACACCAAAAGACATAAATCGTACACACACACACACACACACACACACACACACACACACACACACACACACACACACGTACACACACACACGTACGCACACACACACACACACACACACGCACACAACGCACGCACACACACACACATACACGCACGCACGCACACACGCACGCACGCACGCACGCACACACACACACACACACACACACACACACACACACACACATTGGAAACACTGCACACATGCTCACGCATTTTCATGACATAAAAAATGTAATTAAATCATATTGTTATAACATGAGGTAAAATTCAATAGACCTACTCTTATATTAACATATCAAACACAGTCTAATATAGTAGTAACACGCGCACACACTTTTATGACAAGAAAGAAACTGCAATAGCATGTATGATAAGAACATATTGGACAGTTAAAAAAAAAGTAGCCTCCCCATGCTTCAGAACTGTTCCCTCCTTTTCTGCCTGCCATCTCCTACACTTCTCCCTCCAATTCCTCCACTCTCTCTCTCTCTCTCTCTCTCTCTCTCTCTCTCTCTCCTCTCTCTCTCTCTCTCTCTCTCTCTCTCTCTCTCTCTCTCTCCTCTCTCTCTCTCCGTGGCTTTGGATCAGTTTAGATTTATTGTCATGCACTCATTAAGCAGTAGAATTGAGGCGGGAATCAAACTATTTCTATACGGCAGGGTTTTAGACTTCGGGACTCTGTAGCGCTTTTGAGAAGGCAGGAGTTCAAAATGTCTTGCTAGCACATGTGTACCATCACTTACAATCTTGAGTAACAATCCACAAAAATCTCAGCTGGTTCCACCACATATCTCAACTGTGCAAATACTTGTCCCAAAGAGTTTACCAGTTGACTAAAATTAAACATTTTCTTGACTTCCGTTCAAGGAAACTATTTTTTCAAGCTTATTTACACCTCAATATCTGACAGTGTCTTCATGCGTTTTTGTGGGGGGGGGGGGGGGGGGGGGTGGGGGGGGGGTTGCATGGTATTGTGATTTGTTCGAGGGCGCCTATAGCCGGATACAGTTGACTTCAGCCCTCTAGGTTTCTGTCAGGGTTACCCCACCTTTATCTAATGTTACCCTGGGAGCCCAGGGGGCAGAGCTTTTACCGCGGCTCTTAATGGCCTGACGTCATAGGTCATATGGGATATTTCATGGAGACAACAGAGCCACCTGTTGTCCCGCCCTGTCCTGATAGGAATATCGGCAGTTGGTCCAGAGCTGCTTGCGTCTCCATCTCTCTATGAGATTCTGCTTTTTGACTACTGCCAGTGTTGACCGTTTGTACATTGCCTTACCAACTTTATGTCCATTTTTTTAACAGTGAGACCACAGGGTCACCATGAATGTCATCATGATAAAAAGAGACAAGAAGAGCCTTAAATTTATTTAGAAAAACGAAAGATGGAAACGACAGACAATTTTATGTTACAGCACGGAAAAAGTATAGATAGTATTAAAGGCCAAGCCCAAACATTCAGAAAACAAAAGGTAGAGTCTCTAGCAAACAATAGTTCAAATGCAGGACTGTTTTAAAAGAGCTTCTAAGTATGGGGTGTGCTAACATAAACAGAGTTACCAACAATATAAATTATACAGAGTGGGTTAATCATTCCAAAGAGGTATTTCAAAGCAATGAGGCTACATTTAATAACTGTTTACGTACATAAGTAGATTTGTTAGAAAGAAATAAACGTGAACTAAACAGAGAGATTACAAAAGAGAAAAAAAATACAGCTATACATAAACTGAAGTGTGGTAAGGCTTTTGAGGTTGATGAAATTACTGCAGAAATGAAAAAAAAAAAGGAACTAGTGAAGCAAAACAGTTCATATTCAAGCTTTTAAATACTATCTTCAATAAAGGTATATATCCATAGATCTGGTCTAAAGCCATTATTATTCCAATTTATAAAAAGGGGGATCCAGAGCTAGTAGACAATTATAGAGGAGTATCATTACTGAGTATCTTATCCCAATGCTGTACTTTTATACTAAACACAAAATTGTATTCCTGGCTAGAAAATAATGACTTGACCTGTGAAAACCAAGCAGGTTTTAGGAAGAGATGTTCTACAGTAGACCAGATTTTCAATTTATATTCAATTGTCCAAAAGTGTGTTCCAAGAAAGGTCAAAACCTGTATGTTGCTTTCCTTGACTTCAATAAAGCCTTTGACTCGATTAAACATGATAAACTTTTGAACTGTATAAAAAGTCAGGGATAATGGGAAAATTCTTTGCTTCGCTATCAGCCATGAGTAGGAGTCAGGCAAGGTAGTGTTCTAAGCCCCACGTTGTTCTCAATATTTATTAGCCGGCTAGCTAATGATATGAATAAAAAGGGAAAACACAGAGTTAAGTTGTTACTCAATATCATAGATATTTTTATTCTGTTGTTTGCAGATGATGTTGCACTATTTTCAACAACCCCAGGAGGTTTGCAGCATCAATTAAACATTTTGAAATGCTGCTGTTATGATTTACAGTTCAGTGTTAACATTAATAAAACTAAGGTGTTGGTCTTTAAGAATGAGGGATTTCTATCAAAAAAGGAACAATGTTATTACAATGGTATTATGTTAAAAGCTGCAAATCAGTATTGCTGTTTAGGGTTCAGTTTTGCATCAAAGGTTATCTGTAAATTAGGTACAGAGCATTTAGTTACGAAGGGAAGGAAGGGAGTGATTCAGTTAAACAAAGTCTTTCAGGGGTATAGAGAGATGAACGCTAGTTCTTTCTTCAAGATTTTCGATACTAAGATCCAGCCAGTTTTATTGTATTCATCAGAAAAATGGGACACAAACAGAATAGAACATATTGAAAAAAAAAATTGATGGCATGTAACAGATTTTTAGGAGTACCTGTGAGACACCCAATAAGATGGTATCTGTAGATTTAGGAATATATCCACTTTATGTCAATTTACGTACAGGAATCATTAGGTACTGGTTAAAACTATTGCAAATGGATCAAAATAAAATACCATATAATGCTTACTGCATGCTGTTAGAGCTAAATAAAAATGGTAAATACTGTTGGATGTCTTTTTTTTTAATAAGAGAAATTTGGTGTAAAACAGGTTTTAACGTTGTTTGGATGCAACAAGGTAATGGGGATGTAAAACATTTCGATTTCTTAGGTATGTTTAAACAAAGATTAGTAGATATGTTCATTCAAGAATGGGATGCGACTATATGAGATAAAGAGAGGTATGACAATTACAGATCATTTAAAAGTAATTTTATTATAAAAAGCAGTATATAAACTCTATTGATGTCTACTGCTTTCGAGTAGCAATTACACAAGCAAAATTTAACGGTCTACCCCTTAATAATAATGTATAAAGATAAAGTGAGAATGATCAAGGAAAAATGTCCTCTCTGTAAAACAAAAGTTGAAAATGAAGTCCACTTTCTGTGGGAATGTTACATATACACTGGCTTTAGAGAACAATTCTGAAGTGAATGTATCAACGTACCATTGCCCGATCTGTTTAAAGCAACAAATGATGAGTATAGGCACAGTTTGTCTAGATTATATTTTCCATTATATTATTAAAAGAAAAGACAATGTTAATTCAAGATGTATATTGAAAAACTGTAATGATTCGATACATAATTGATATGCATTAGATCTACAATTTTCCCTATACATCATATTTTTGTGATTTCTTATGTGTGATGCTAGGATCATAATTTAGAATAATGTGTGTTTTTCTTCTTTGATCAGTTATGAATCTATACCTTTTGTGTGTATGCTTTGCCAGTTACATGAATGAACCCTTTGTTCCCGTTGTCTGTCTGTCTGTCTGTCTGTCTGTCTGTCTGAGTGTATTGTGGCCTAGGGCCTATATACATTAAACAATTTCAGTGTTCAGTGTCAAGTGTTCAGTGGTCATTGCTCTCTCTCTCTCTCTCTCTCTCTCTCTCTCTCTCTCTCTCTCTCTCTCTCTCTCTCTCTCTCTCTCTCTCTCTCTCTCTCTCTCTCTCTCTCTCTCTCATCCCCCTTCTCCCTCCCTCTCTCTCTCCCTCTTCCCCTCCCCTTTCTCTCCCTCTCCCTCTCTCTCTCTCTCTCTCTCTCTCTCCTCTCTCTCTCTCTCTCTCTCTCTCTCTCTCTCTCTCTCTCTCTCTCTCTCTCTCTCTCTCTCTCTCTCTCTCTCTTCCCTCCTTCTCTCTCTCTCCCTCCCCTTCTCCCCCCCCCTCTCTCTCTCCTTCCCCTTTCTCCCCCCCCCTCTCTCTCTCTCTCTCTCTCTCTCTCTCTCTCTCTCTCTCTCTTCTCTCTCTCTCTCTCTCTCTCTCTCTCTCTCAAACTAGACAAACACTCAAGACACAACAGTCTATAAAGGGACAGCTACTTTAAAACCCTCCATGTCAAAATGTCTCACACACACAGACATATCTATCTATCTATCTATCTATCTATCTATCTATCTATCTATCTATCTATCTATCTATCTATCTATCTATCTATCTATCTATCTATAGATATATATCTATATATCTATATATCTATATACTATATACATACATACATACATACATACATACATATATATATATATATATATATATATATATATATATATATATATATATATATATATATATATATATATATAACCCACGCTCTGCTTCTTCTTGAATTTCTTTTTTCCCTGACCACTATTCTGTTTACTGTCAGCAAATATCGTAAAAGTGTTTGTTTGTGTAAGAGACAGTGAGCTACTTGGATCAATTTGACCGAAGTAGGTTTCTAGTCTCATTCCTCACACACAGGGTGAACACAACTGTATACACTACAGCAGCTTTTATGCTACCTGAAGTGTGTGTGTGTGTGTGTGTGTGTGTGTGTGTGTGTGTGTGTGTGTGTGTGTGTGTGTGTGTGTGTGTGTGTGTGTGTGCATGCTATCTCTCTCTCTCTCTCTCTCTCTCTCTCTCTCTCTCTCTCTCTCTCTCTCTCTCTCTCTCTCTCTCTCTCTCTCTCTCTCTCTGTCCGCAGAACATCTTGCGCACACGTTAAATCCTGTTCCGCTTTTCGTGAGAGTAGGCCATCGTGTGCCGGTGGGAACAGATGACAATATTTACAAAACCGCATACACACGGAGACCGGATGAAAAAAAGCACATGATTGCTTATTCTGTTATCCTCGATATAAAAGAATAAATATAAAAGAATAAATAAATAAATAAATAAATAATCTCTCTCTCTCTCTCTCTCTCTCTCTCTCTCTCTCTCTCTCTCTCTCTCCTCTCTCTCTCTCTCTCTCTCTCTCTCTCTCTCTCTGGGGGACGGATAACCTTCGTTTTACAGAGGGGACACATTTTTTCTCTATTGTTCTCACTATATCTATATACATTTTTTATTAAGGGGTAGAACGTTAAATCGGCTTGTGAAATTGCTACTCGAAAGCAGTAGACATCAATAGAATTTATATACTCCTCTCTTACAAAAATACTTGTAAATGATCTGTAATTGTCATACCTCTCTTCATGTCTGATAGTCCCCTCCCGTTCTTGAATGAACATATCTATTAATCTTTGTTTAAACATACCTAAGAAAACTTTTACATACCCAACACCTTGTTGCATCCAAATAGAGAGAGAGAGAGAGAGAGAGAGAGAGGAGAGAGAGAGAGAGAGAGAAGAGAGGAGAGAGAGGAGGAGAGGAGGGGGGGGGGGGGGGGGGAGGAGGGAGGAAATGCTTGAGATTTGGTTTTCTTACAAGATGCTTGTGGATGGGATTTGATGCAGATGAGCAGAATTCAGAATATACCTGTTGATGTTGTTCCTGATCTTTATCAAACAATGGTTGATCGATCAATAGATAGATAGATAGATAGATAGATAGATAGATAGATAGATAGATAGATAGTAGATAGATAGATAGATAGATAGATAGATAGACAGACAGACAGACAGACAAACAGACAGATAAGCAAATAATGAGACAAATCAGTTAGGTCTGGGTGTTATTTCTTTGTTGGAACAATAAACTGAGGCCCATGGTCAAGTCCATTCACTGCACAAAACAAACCCCACGCTACCGAAAGAGTTGTCTTTCACCAAAGTCCTGCGTAAAAGCCACTCTCACAGACCGGAAACACATATTTAAAGTAGTCTGGCACCGTAAAGCTCTCCCGACATACAGGGGTACAAATATCACAAACAAAGAACTCTACTTGACTCATTCTCGGTGTACAAGACTTCTCCAATGTACCTTTTCAGCGAGATTTTTAGCGTCATCAGCACGCCTCAGCGTGGCACCCCCCCCCCCCCCCCCCCCCCCCCCCCAAGTTCATGCATTCACTTGGCATCTCGGCACTACACTTTGTATTCTCTGACTTCCAGACAGACAAGGGGTCAAAGGCCAATGTAGCCAATCATGCACCAGTGCCAGGACTGAATGAGCACGCCTCTCCTGACCAACTTTCCAAACTGGCACACCAGAACATCTTGCCCACACGTTAAATCTTGTTCCGCTTTTTGTAAAAGTAGGCCATCGTGTGCCGGTGGGAAAAGATGGCAAGATTTACAAAAACTGCATACGCAAGGGGACTGGATGTAAAAAAGCAAATGAATACTTATTCCGTTATCCTCAATATAAAAGAATAACACACACACACACACACACACACACACACACACACACACACACACACACACACACACACACACACACACACACATGCACACACACGCATACAAGCATAAACGCATGGACGCACATATACACGCAGGCACAAATGTAAATGTAGTATGTCACATAGAAAACAAAACACGACAATATCATTAATGTACATCTGTCAATTCATTCACTTCACTCCATTACACATGTTTCACCCATAAGAAAAACACGTTGTTCCGTGTCAACTTAAATAGTACACACAAGTCTGGACATCTTTTCTGATAATATCACATGGCTGCTAGTCAGCAAAAAACAACAACAACACATTGCCAGACACATGTCTCAATTATATATATATATATATATATATATATATATATATATATATATATATATATATATATATATATATATATATATATATATATATCCAACAATGGTCTATAACGACTCCATTCAAAAGTCAATCTACTCAGATTGTTTGCAATTGTTGCGTTGTATTGTTCAATTTGAAATCTGTATTTCAACTGTTTTAGAAAAAAAAAACAACTTTTAACACTGGTGAATGGTTTTCAATTCTACATCTGTAAAAATACCATTTGACAAGCAGGAGAATGAAATCGAAAATAGCATCTGTTTTCATACAGTCATCCACTCCAAAAAGCAATCTTACGTAATTTTTTCACATTCAATGCCTACGTACTCCCAACGGTCATTAATATTTTTTTCTGTGTCCAAATAGTTCTTATTTGGTTGCCATTCCAAAAGAAATGTTTGACTGAATATTTTCCATTCTTGCACAGGGCACAATTTGTTATATTTGTTACACGGCACACATAGCAACATAAGTAACAATTCTATGAATGATTTTTATCTGTAACTAGTGTAGTCTGATATCTTCAATCTTGTGCAATTTTCCATATACCTTGTTCTAATTTATTTCTTCGTTAAATTTATGTGTCCATTTTTAAAAAAAAGGCATTTGGGTTCTGTGTTGTTGACATAAAATACCCATGTACATTTTTGAACTTCTGTGCACAAAATCAAATTTTTTTATGGCTCCTAGGTGTATGTGTACACCAATTTACATTGTCCCCTATTCTGACTCCTGCCTTTTATGGCAAATTGTTTGATTGATGAAATAAGTCCATTGAAAGTCACAAAGTCAACAACCCCAGGTTTCTTGTCACTGCTGTGGAAGAATTCTGTATAGTTAAAAGAGGCCGTGGAATTCGTAATTTCTCAAAACTGGAGTGGGCATTGCAGAAGAAGATACAATTCAAGATGGCGTCGGAAGAGAAACCACGTGGTCGCGTCTTTTGTTACGTGGCAATCGGTGTACTTTCAAAAATTAATTTCAATATTTTTGTCATAAATTTGCTATTTTAGGTTTATTTTCATAACAAATGAATGTTACTGTGGCGGGGCGGTAAATAGATTACTTCCCATGCGATCGGAACTGCCAATGCAGTTGTGGATCTAAATTTAGATCTACACCTGTGAATTGTGCGACGTTCTGTATGGTTGGGGGGTGGTCCAAAGTGGTCCTCTGCATGCACTTTGCCCACAGCGGTGAAATGTAGTATTTATGCAACCTCTCTATAGCGGCCACATTCCCACTGTCTGACCGTGTTGTCGTCGCGGAGAAGTTGTAGAGTCGCTGCAGACCAAATATCTGCACTCTTTTACATTAAGAACAAAATTATGTTTTTATGTATGAACATTTTCGAATAGAGACGTCGTTCACCAGTAATCGCAATTCAAGGAAAAGAACTGCTAGGAGCTCCTCCCCTTTTAGGGAAATATCAGGATCTTTAAAGTTAACTTATATTTTCTTGTTTGCTGCCTGCTTATTTGCATTTTATTTTAATCAAAATTATCATTTGGTTGTCTATTTCTGTTTTCAATTCTAGTTTCTTATGTATGTGATATTTAAAAATATATATTTATCATACTTTTCATGTCCTTGCCACTTTGATTGATTTTGTACTGTTGCGGTTGTCTCTTGTTTTGTTATATGTATTATTATTATTGTTTGAGCTGTTTTTAGTTATATTGATTTTTTTATCATATCATAATTATCCTTGATATGGGTGGGGATAAGATGTAAAAAAATGCGAGTGCTTATTCATTATTTTATCCACGAAATAGAATATTTT
>CM060331.1:57575769-57578269 GCA_030674155.1 Stramonita haemastoma
CCCAGCCAATGTATTGTGGACCAAGGCCAATGTACATTAAATCATTTCAGTGTTCAGTGTTTCAGTGTTCTCTCTCTCTCTCTCTCTCTCTCTCTCTCTCTCCTCTCTCTCTCTCTCTCTCTCTCTCTCTCTCTCTCTCTCTCTCTCTCTCTCTCTCTCCTCTCTCTCTCTCTCTCTCTCTCTCTCTCTCTCTCTCTCTCTCTCTCTCTCTAATCAGGTCAAGGGCGGATGAAAAAAGTATGTACATGCTTACTCTGTGCCCTTAAAAATAAAGTTATTAACTTATTTATTCTCTCTCCAGAAAAAAAACACAAAACAAACGTACTCTATAAAATCCGATGTATCGACATGATTTCTTCGAGTTTGAAACAAAATGTTTTTAGAAGTCGAGTAAAATAATGATCTTGGGGTGTTTACGGTCATAATGATATTTTAGGGATGTAAATTATGTCATATATTAAAAACTAGACACGAAAGAATTTTTCGTGGAGAAGTTATTTTGTCGATTTCTTTAATTAACTCCCCTGAAACGGCGTTCCTTTATGAATTTTAGTAATAACAAAGAAGACTATAGCGTTCTTGGTAAGGGAGGCAATTCAAAGCATGGGGCGACAATCCTTTATGAATTTTAGTGGTTTTAAAGAAGGCAACCGTGTTTTTCATGGTCAGGGGAGAGAATTCAAAGCGTCGCGCATTAGCGCAATGTGTGCCTATCGATATAGTGAAAATCAGAAAAATAAATAGTAAATTGTATTTTTTCGAATTTTTTTCTAACATGCTTTTGAAAAATAGTACATCATAGATGTTCTCGGCTTGGCATATAGATTATTGCTACCCACATCCCTACGCATATAAAAAGAGTGAGAGAAGGCCTTTTAAGTACGAATCTTGCACACCTTGCATTAAAACTTCTCAAATGAGAGCAGGTTATATTAATGACAGCACAAAATCGAAAATGTCTTCAGGCTGTTGACAAATTAGTTTTATTCTTCCACAATATTTTGTTTTAACTAAAAGGAATGAGAGATGTGCACCTGGCTGAGCTGTTCGTTTACTCACGCTAGTTTCTTTATCTTATTGTCAGATGTTGTTGTTGTGGTATTTCAGCAAAGGAGGGGGGGGGGGGGGGGGGGGGGCGGGTCCTTGTTTTGTTGATAATCCAAGGGCCAGTTAATAAAAGGTATGCAATGCTTATCTGTAACCCCAGGAACATAGAGATCATTCACTCATGCATTTATTCATTCATTCTCTCTCTCTCTCTCTCTCTCTCTCTCTCTCTCTCTCTCTCTCTCTCTCTCTCTCTCTCTCTCTCTCTCTCTCTCTCTCTCTCTCTCTCTCTCTCTCCGTGTGTGTGCGTGTGTAAATGTTTCACATGTATCTTATTATCATATAATTGTAACTGATTTTAAGAATGATTTTCACGTATATATATATATATATATATATATATATATATATATATATATATATATATATATATATATACTTTTTTTTTCAATTATTCTCCCTGAATGTCTCAGCTATTGTGTAACCATGTTCATCATCCATATTGAGAAATGTTTTTCTTTTTGTTTCATATTTTGTACTCTATATCCTAATAATCATGCGTGTCGATTTTTGAGGTGTAAATTTCTAATTAATGATGTTTTTAAGAAAGCTGAATAACTATGTTAGTCATGGTTTTCGATAGGATCATGAACATAATTTTATGACTATTATCATAAGATTGATTTAGGTATTAGAGTATATGTTTTAAATATGTGCCTTATAGTAGATAGATTACTCTCATGTTTCGTTATACGCTTTTATTTATAATTCAAGGCATATGATTATTTCCTTTTAGATATAAGTTATTGATGATATGCACGAGAACCTGTAAAATGTGTGTGTGTGTGTGTGTGTGTGTCGTGTGTGTGTGTGTGAATCACTACCCACTTATCAAAATGTTATATTTCATATGATTTATTGTTCATAGATGGTGGTGGATTGATGTTTTCAGTCATTTATCTCATCAAATTCTCATATTTGCTTTTTTTTTCTTTTTCCTTCTCTTCTTAATCAAAATCATCATTGATTCTTACTTCTTATTTTTGTTTCTGAATGTGTGCCTTTTTATATCATTACCTTATTATTGTATCTGTGTCCTATTTTTGCATGCTGCTTGATACTTGGAATGGTTTCTTGCTCTTGTTCTTGCTTGCTATTTGGATCATTATTATCGCAGTTGTGTAGTTAGAGGTTTATCTTTTTTATCTTGATGT
This sequence comes from Stramonita haemastoma, assembly GCA_030674155.1. Taxonomy (NCBI): domain Eukaryota; kingdom Metazoa; phylum Mollusca; class Gastropoda; order Neogastropoda; family Muricidae; genus Stramonita; species Stramonita haemastoma. Next base: position 57,578,031 of record CM060331.1, read on the forward strand.
TATCCCTGAAAACGGCGGGGACTGGATGTAAAAAAGTACAGGAGTGCTTCTGTTATCCTCGAATAAAAGAATTTACCTCTCTTCTCTCTCTCTCTCTCTCTCTCTCTCTCTCTCTCTCTCTCTCTCTCTCTCTCTCTCTCTCTCTCTCTCTCTCTCTCTCTCTCTCTCTCTCTCTCTCTCTCTCTCTCTTGAAACAAATTTCTCAATGAGTCAACAAGACTGCCTTAAAGCTGTAAATC
>CM060331.1:57583269-57600769 GCA_030674155.1 Stramonita haemastoma
CCAAGCAAGGGACGTCACCGAGGAGAGAGAGAGAGAGAGAGAGAGAGAGAGAGAGAGAGAGAGAGAGAGAGAGGAGTGAGAGAGAGAGAGAGAGAGAGAACACACACACACACACACACACACACAGACACACAGACATACAGACACACAGACACACAGACAGACACACAGATACACAGACGGAGGGACAGACACACAGACAGAGATCGTCGTTGTTATTGGTTATGTACCTTAACAGCCTTACTTTGCAATCCCTACAAAACTATTCAAATGGCTGTATTTTTCCAAACAACAAAATCAGGCCTGTGGATTTTATTGCTTCCTTTGTGCGCATGGAACTTTCGAATGAGTGCTCTTGCCCATGGCAACTGCAGCACCGGTATTGAATTTTTCACCCCCATGCAAACATTGAATTTGAGTAGTTGCTGTTGGCTAGCATTTTCACACACACACACACACACACACACACACACACACACACACACACACACACACACACACACACACACACACACAACATACACACACATACACACAACATACATACATACATACATACATACATACATACATACATACATACATACATACATACATACATACACACATTCATACATACATACATACATACATACATACATACATACATACATACATACATACATACATACATACATACATACATACATACATACATACACTCACTCACTCACTCACTCACTCACTCACTCACTGGTAAGACTATGGCGCTCTAGGTATTAAGTCTGTACAGCGTTGGTTATGGCTGGCCAGTCCGACACGGGGAATGACAGACAGTCCCTAAGGCAGAGGGCACAGATGAAGTCTGACGCTGGTCTGTCTGCCTGGTCTGCAGCCTTTCTTCTCGTTCAATTTTCCTCGTGCTGCCGAGCAAGTGACCCTTCCAGCTTGGCGATGCCTTTCTGCACAGTCTGTCTCCAGGCTGACTGTTCGAGAGTGCTGATTTCATCTATGGCTGGTTCTCTGCCAAGCTCTTCCAGCTCATTTTGGCACTTTACGACATTCAGGGTGTCATCTGTGACTACATTTTCTTTTGCATAGAGCTGTGTAATGCTCTACCTAGCGCTCCATCTGTTGTTCTCTTATCTTGAATTATATCTCCAGTAGCTGATTTCAAAGGGTCAGTGTTCTTTTGAATTGGGCCCAGTGCCTGCTTGATGTCGTCATACATCGCTTTAATGTTGCCTGTGTTAGCTGAGATCTGAATCTGGGAGCAGAGCTGAAGCCAAAGTCATTGGCACATGGTTTGGCACACTGCTGTGCTTAGCTGCGAGCAGCACGGAGAGCCTGGAGTCTCTGCTTGCTGGGATTGGTTTTGTATGCTGGCAGGGAATTTCTCTCGGCCTCGATGACTGGTGTCATTAGTTTTGAGTGAGCTTTAAATTAACAAATTGACTTGCTTGGTTTTTGACCATGGTGGACATGGCAGCATTGTAGACAGCATCTCTGAAATGTCCCCATCGTTCTTGGGCATTGTCGGTGGTGGGCCAGGCAATACACGTGCATACTCCTCCACTTTTCTTTCACGGTCACGTGTTCTGCTGGTGTGGATGCGGTACTGTCTCTTCGCACGGAGCTTCACATTGCTGCACACTGAAGAATGGTCAGTGTTACGCTCTGGTAGCTGCAAGCAATCTTGATGCTGGAAAGGTTGACACGTCTACTGTGGATGAGGTCGAGCTGATGCCAGTGTTTGGGTTGCAGATGTCTCTAGGAGACTGAGGCTTTAAGTTGAAGAAGGTGTTACTGACACACAACCAATGATGACAGCAAAGCTCTAGTAGGCGCTGGCCATTCCCGCACCTTTTTCAGTGCCAAACTGACCCAAGCAGGTGGGCCAGGAGTTGTGATGGACACCTACTCTGGCGTTGAAATCACCAGTGATGAACTGTATTTCTTTGTCAGGAATTCTCCTTATAGCGGCCCTGAGGTCGTCATAAAACTTCTCTTGATTGTGCTGTGGATGTCAAAGTTGATGTGTAGGCACTGGCTAGACTGACTGGTCCTGAGGATGTCTGGAGTCAGAGAGACAGGGTACGCTCTGTTCCTTCTGCTGATGGGGTTGGAGATCCCAGCAAGCTGTTTCTAGCTGTGAATCCCACGCCGTGCATTCTGACCTCGTCTGCCAGAACAGGGTGAAGTCTCTCTCCCTCACAGGTCGTGTTTCTGGGAGACTGGTTTCTTAAAGGGCAACAATGTCCATCCTGCAGTCTGCTCAGTTCTCTGTGGGTGACAGCTGTCTTGTCAGCATCATTTACTTCCTATGGGTTGTCAGAAAAGCCTGATGGCATTGCCCTTATATTCTATGTGCCCAATTTCAGGGTAGAAGTTCTAATTTTTCTGTTGCCTGGTGCAGAATTATCAGTCCGATTCTCGGTTTTAGCCCTACATCCCTCACAGCCACTGAGGCTAACAAACTGTGGCGGGGCAGCACCTTACTGGCTGGGGGTGCCCAGCTTCAGGCAAGCGGTAGCTGCCCAGTGAGATGCGAGGATCTCTCCCACCGTCAGAAGCAGCCCCTGGTTTCTGGCTCTACGCCAGTGGAGTATGCAGACTTCAAACCGGTAGACTGCAGCTTCTCGCGTTGTATCGACTCTGCAAAGCGAAGCTGGAATGATCTCGTTAGAGCGCAAAGCCTGCTACCCGTGCAGCATGCCCCCTCTCCATGTCACTGGTATGGTCCACTGCAAAGGCAATCGTTGATACACATGATTCCAATGCCCTTGTGCAGAAGTAGCCAGAATGTCACTGTATACATCCTCCAGCTGCCTTGGACACCACGATTTCCGAATGTTTCCCCAGAGTTGACTCCCAAAGCCTATTCTATGAGCAGGTATAGCTGTAAGGCAGCAGAGATTTGAAATGTGTTCCTGTTCCTTGATGAACTGCCTTCCCAGACTGATGACCTGATGAGCTATCCACATGGCAGAGGTGGTACTGCCTTACATGGTTACCAGTAGCATAGGAAATCTCTGACCTCACACACACACACACACACACACACACACACACACACACACACACACACACACACACACACACTCGCAAGCACGCACACACGCACACATACATAAATACGTACGTACGTACGTACACACACACACACGCACATACACACACGCACATACATAACACATGATACATAACACATGATACATGCACATGATACATAACACATGATACATGCACATGATACATAACACATGATACATGCACATGATACATAACACATGATACATGCACATGATACATAACACATGACACATAACACATGATACATGCACATAATACATGATACATAACACATGATACATGCACATGATACATAACACATGATACATGCACATAACACATGATACATAACACATGATACATGCACATGATACATGGTACATAACACATGATACATACACATGAACACACACACACACACAACACAACACGAACGGCAAGACAACACAACACGAACAACACAAGCCAACTCAACACAACACTAGCAACAACAGCAGCAGCAGCAGCTGCAACAATTACAACAACAACACACGCACACACACACACACACACACACACACACACACACACACACACACACACACACACACACACAAAGTCGCACACACACATACACACACACGCACACACACACACACGCACGCACGCACGCACGCACGCACGCACGCACACACACACACACACACACACACACACACTGCCTGCATACCTATCATGTGCATACTGTTGCATGGCAGAACAAGACACACGGTCAAACTGTATACTAAGGAAGAGACATTCACAGAGCAAGGCACATAATACAGGCAGACAAACAGACAGACAACGAAAGAATTCCTTAGTGGGATGAATAAATACACATATTTATAAGAATCTATACACACAAACAAACACAGAAGTAAACCTCCAAGGACACTTTCTGACACTAACATTTCTCTTATTCACATTTTAGCCTTCTGCTTCCCGGTGCATACCGGTAATTCTTACACATCGGTTTTTTATCCCCTTTCCTCCTATGATTGATATCTTGTCTGCCATTGATGGGTGATCATTCACGGCGTGTTTACATGAAGACAGCCACGCTGACCAGGCAGGGACAGCATGCACAGTCCTGACCATGATTCATTGCCTACCAGGAGGATCTCCGACCCGGAATCTGCTAAAAAAAACAAAAACAAACAAACAAGATAGACCATGTACCAGAGTGCTGATCCGTTCAATGAATAAATGTCTTGCTAGTTCGGCCATGTTACGTAGGTCAGGTGATGACATTGATGTTGGGGGTGAAAGGATGCAATGCCAATTTGATTTATTGTAGGGCACGCCAGGCACTGCATGTCACGGTGTCACTCTCAGAGTTGCAGTTTTCTGGCGTTTAGTTTGGTGGGTATTTTCGGTCAGCTTCTAGTGTGAAACAATTTGTCTAGTTTTTTGTAACCACTCTTCTCTCCTATTCTTTTTTGTGTCTATGAATGTTTTGTTGTCATACAATCATCCGGGCAATTAATCTGTTATTCAATCAGTTGCGTGTGACGGTTCTTTTTTTTCTTGAGAAGAACATAGGGACAAAAATGATTCAAGTCAGATGATGTTCAAATCTCAGTCTCAGACTTCCGGATTGCCTTCTCTAATTTTGTCTACATAATTATGTTTTTTATACACATGAATATAAACAGCAGTGATCTTGAAAATAGCGATTGTTAAACAATCCTAAAAAGTAACACATGACAAGAAGACGCTGTGGCCATTTCACTGAGTTATCAACTGTCACAGTCCTTCCTGACCTGTTGTTTAGTCAGAGGATAGAGAGGACCAGTGGACGAAACTGGTCAATGTTTTCTGTTTTCTAATGGCTAGGTTTAAGACAGTTAATGGTTACACTGATACCCTAGTTTGGAGACTGCTATGCAAGTAATTATGATGAGGCTATTTTGATTGGGTTTTGTATATATATATATATATATATATATATATATATATATATATATATATATATATATATATATATATATATATATATATATGTGTGTGTGTGTGTGTGTGTGTGTGTGGTTGTGCGTGTGCGTGTGCGTGTGCGTGTGTGTGTGTGTAAAATTATTCTATCCTTTAATATTGCATATTTCCAGTTTGTAAAGTATTTTTTATTTTAAAAACAAAATTTCCCAATGACAGATAACAAGCTCTGAATATTTTATTTTTGTTATTTTATTTACATCTGCTTGTTTTCCCAATCTCTTTCTACCTTTCTACATGTTACCTAGGCACAGAGAAAGCTACAGAAAAATGTGCATTCATTCATTCCTAGTTCAGCGCCCTGACCCCACGCTTACCCTGCATCTCAGCTTGTCACTGCACTCCATCTGTCCCCTTCCTCCGTCTGTCCCTATACTTGCACGTTATCTGTAATTGCAAGAAGAGCACGGCTATCTCCATGAGAGCCCTCAGAGACGGCTGAAGCCTGCCACTAAGGCAATGTCCAGTCCTCAGCCTGTGCTATCACTTTGTCCCTGCACCTTCCGACCTTGCGTCTGTGTGGGGGACACAAGGGGTCTGGAATACTGAGCCTTTCCATGCATGCATTTCCTGCTTAGACAGACTGAGCAATACCGGTAACAACTTCAATGTTCTAGACAAGAGAAAAGCAGTATTAAACCTAAGTTTTACGTAATAAGATACTGTGCATTTAGAGTCAGTTATACATAAAAAGCTGTCATGCATTGCAATTATTTTATCAATACCGATTCAAGTCTTTACTTAAAGCACGTACCCAGTGACCTCAAATGAAAGGAAAACAGCTAGGTTTGATTTCTTCGTTTTCTTGTGCTTCCTCTTCTGTGATGTTCCTGTCCTACTGCTCTCATGCCTTTTATTCAAATCTCTCAAATTTGTTATCTTGTATCCAAAAACCTCCCCATGACACCACCAGGCAACGAGGCAGAGCGGCCCTGCCCTGCCACTGAGTCACTTCATGGGTGTTTAGTGGTACCTGTTCTGTTGTTTAGTGGTACCTATGGGTGTTTAGTGGTACCTGTTCTGTTCTTTAGTGGTACCTATGGGTGTTTAGTGGTACCTGTTCTGAGGTACCACTTCATGGGTGTTTAGTGGTACCTATTCTGTTGTTTAGTGGTACCTATGGGTGTTTAGTGGTACCTGTTCTGTTGTTTAGTGGTACCTGTTCTGTTGTTTAGTGGTACCTGTTCTGTTGTTTAGTGGTACCTGTTCTGAGGTACCACTTTATGGGTGTTTAGTGGTACCTGTTCTGTTGTTTAGTGGTACCTATGGGTGTTTAGTGGTACCTGTTCTGTTTTTTAGTGGTACCGTATGGTTGTTTAGTGGTACCTGTTCTGAGTACATTTCATGGGTGTTTAGTGGTACCTGTTCTGTTGTTTAGTGGTACCTATGGGTGTTTAGTGGTACCTGTTCTGTTGTTTAGTGGTACCTGTTCTGTTGTTTAGTGGTACCTATGGGTGTTTAGTGGTACCTGTTCTGTTTTTAGTGGTACCTATGGGTGTTTAGTGGTACCTGTTCTGAGGTACCACTTTATGGGTGTTTAGTGGTACCTGTTCTGTTGTTTAGTGGTACCTATGGGTGTTTAGTGGTACCTGTTCTGTTGTTTAGTGGTACCTATGGGTGTTTAGTGGTACCTGTTCTGAGGTACCACTTCATGGGTGTTTAGTGGTACCTGTTCTGTTGTTTAGTGGTACCTATGGGTGTTTAGTGGTACCTGTTCTGTTCTTTAGTGGTACCTATGGTTTTAGTGTACTGTTCTAGGTACCACTTCATGGGTGTTAGTGGTACCTGTTCTGTTGTTTAGTGGTACCTATGGGTGTTTAGTGGTACCTGTTCTGTTGTTTAGTGGTACCTGTTCTGTTGTTTAGTGGTACTTTTGTTGTTTAGTGGTACCTGTTCTGTTGTTTAGTGGTACCTATGTTTAGTGGCTGCTCTGTTGTTAGTGGTACCTGTCTGTGTTAGGGGTACCTGTTCTGTGTTTAGTGGTACCTGTTCTGAGGTCACGCACGCATTGCACCACCTAGTAAGCCCCCTCTGACGGCAGTGTAGGCACGGAAACAGACTCAACGCCAACTGCGGTGGTGACCACTACAACTTTCTCCCGTCGACCTCAAACCCCAGAAGCTCTGACACAAACTCAACACAAGCAGAGGAAAGAAACCAAGGTCACCATCAGACTAAAGTAACTTGGCCACCGAATCACTTACATTGTTCTTTTATGATGAGGACCACTGACGACGAGGACGCCGTGATATTGCTGCTACGATAGTGCATGCATGACTTCTGGACAGGGCTGTACACGACACTCCACATCATGATATACCATAGTGCCACTCAGGCCATATACAGGCACCGGCAGGTAATTTTAGGCAACAACCTAAAAAACACATTCTAAAATAGATGCTGCTTGATTGTGCGGTCCAAGTCTTCCCAATATGCTCATCGCAAACTTATGCTAGGTTGGAACTGGCCGGAGATCAAAAGTTTCCAGGACTTTTCTGGGGTTCAAACATACCACCTTGCAGCCAACAACCTAAGGCGCTAACCACTGTACTAGGGTGGCTGGTGGCTACAGCCAGATTTGACCTGCCCGCCCCCTATCCACTACCTAAAATAGTCAGCGCTAGTGCACAACTCACCCACCAGAGAGGTGAGAGAAAAAGGTAATCAGTATGTCATTTGGGTCGAAGCATTATGTGTTTAATGCAAAGTGCTTATTAAAAATCAAGAGTACAAATACTATTTACTCTTAACTGTCTCTGCTTGTCCTCTCTGTGTGTCTATTAATGCATTTTTGTGTATGTGGTAACAGTCTATTTACACACACACACACACACACACACACACACAAAACACACACACATACACATTAAATATATAGATAGATAGATAGTATAGATAGATAGATAGATAGATAGATAGATAGATAGATAGATAGATAATAGATAGATAGATAGATAGATAGATAGATAGATAGATAGATAGATAGATAGATAGTAATAGATAGTTCCTGATGGGCTTTGTGGTTAGGAAACAGATAAGAGCACAATACTGAGCTGTTCACTTGAGATCTTTCCAGCTTGCCTTTTTTAAACATGACTTTTTTCTCAACCATTTTCTATATTTGTTGAATAAGTGGTCCTGACAGGCAGTTGGTAGAGTTTTCTTACCATTTCATGTTATCAGTGTGTCACGTTTGTGTCGTTTTTGCTCTTGTAATAATATAATTGCCCAATTTATAGTTAGCAAACCCTGCTTGATTTTAATGACTATATTTGGACTGTCGGCTTGTTGTCCGGATTTGCCTGTACCCTTAATTTGATAACATGTCAGAGGCAGATAGACAACAGTGCAGAATTAAAAAAAAAACTTGGGCTTACTCATTTTCCACACCCCGTCCCAACACTTTCACTGTCAGTGCAGTCCATCTATTCTCTTCCCCTCTCTGAATACGTAGACTTTCACAGTATCTAGAATTACAACACGAGTACAATCCCCCCTATAATACCCTAGAGACACGGCCTGAAAAAGCCGGTCAGTAAGGGAATGGTCAGCCTGTTCCATCATTTGCTCCTGCACCTTCTGACCCTTTGTGTTTGTAAGACTGAGGAGGAGGAGGAGACAGGCCTGCTGAGCCCTTCCATGACTACATAAACATACTGCTCAGGCTCACTGAGGATTACTGGTGACAAGGTTCAATGATATACTGAATGAAAGGACGCTGTGTAACAGCAGTGTAAAAGCTACTTTTTTTATAAACCACACTGGCATTCCAGCTGAGGTGATTCAAGCCAGAGATGGTCAACCATGATCAACGCTGTATTAAAAATCTGCCACAAAATCTAGCAGACAGGAACTTGGCCAACACCACGGACACAGTCACTCATTATCACATTCCCCAAGAAATTACTGCGCAAACTGAAGCCACAAACAGAGACCATCATTACTGAGGAACAAGCAGATTTCAGAACAGAGCGTAGCAAAACTGAACAGATATTCAACCTCAGAATACTCTGTGAGCGGTACCTTCAACACCAACAAGATCTCTACCACGTATTTGTAGGTTTTAAGAAGGTATTTGACAGGGTGTGGCATGCATCTTTGTGGGCAACCATGAATTTGTACATCATCAATGCAAACCTGATCAGAGTGATTAAAGAGCTGTACAACAAGGCCACCAGTGCAGTGTACTACAACAACAACAGTGGAGAGTGGTTTTGAACAACATTTGGAGTAAGGCAGGGCTGTCCACTCTCACCCACTCTTTTCAACATCTTTTTTGAGAGAACTATGGCTGATGCACTGGAACACCATAAAGGATCAGTCAGCACTGGTGGCAGAACAATCACGATCCTCCGCATTGCAGATAACATTGACGGACTAGCAGGATCAGAACAAGAGCTTGCCAGCCTAGCAGAACACCTGCACAAGGCCTCTAAAACATATAGCTTGGAAATCAGTGCAGGGAAGACCAAACTGATGACTAATAACGCCAAGGGCTTCAGCACTGATAATTATCATGGTCAATAACCAGAGGCTGGAAACAGTTCAAAGTTTCAAGGACTTGGGAACCGTTTTATCAGACAAAGGGTCCAAGCTAGAGGTAGTATGCAGGATTGCATAGACAATAACAGCACTGTCAAAACTGAACACCATCTGAAAAGATAAAAATATTTCACTCAACTCCAAGATCAGACTTATGCACTCCCTTGTCGAATCCACATTCCTGTAGCCTGTGAATCGTGGACCCTGACTGCAGATTTGGAGGGAAGAGTACAGGCAGTAGAGATGGTATGCTTCCGGAGACACCTTGGCATGTCCTACAGAGACCACATAAGCAACGAAGAGGTGTATAACAGAATACAGCAAACCATTGGTCCCTACGAAAACCTTCTATCAATGGTAAAGCGTAAACTTAAATGGTACGGGCATGTCACAAGTTCAAAAGGACTTGCAAAAACAATATTGCAAGGTACTGTCCAAGGAGGAATAAAAATAGGCAGACCAAGAAGAGGTGGAAAGACATCAGCAAATGGACAGGCCTAGAACTTAACCAAATTTTGCGAAAGGCAGAACAGAGAGAGGAATGGAGGGAACTGGTTGTCAAGTCTTCAGGGGTTCCCCCACGGTCGCGAAACTGAAGAATAGATAGATAGGTACTGTGCATCTAGACTTAGGTCTACATCCAGAACATTATTATGCATTGCATTCGTACTGTAGCTCATTGGATTGTAGTTATGGTCGGTGGTCTGGATAACGAGACTCTATCCAGCACGTGTCCTGTTACTGGTGAGGAATGGGCACAGGCAGGGTCAACATGTCCACAGCACACTCCCTGACATCATCGTTATTCAGCTGACCTCCTGGCCTGATGACTCCTCAGAGAGTGGAGGGAACTGTCAGCTGGGGAGGGATTTACGTCCTCGTATTTCATGTTGAATGGAGCTGCTGATGTGCTGCTCGTGAGTCACTTCCTGCCTCCACCACATAATATCACTTCATTCAACCACTCTTTACTGTCTCTCCGATTTCTGTGTGTGTGTTGTGTGTGTGTGTGTGTGTGTGTGTGTGTGTGTGTGTGTGTGTGTGTGTGTGTGTGTGTGTGTATGTGTATGTGTGTGTGTGTGTACGTGCGTGCGTGCGTGCGCGTGTGTGTGTATGTGTGTGTGTGTGTGCGCGTGCGTGCGTGCATGCTGTGTGTTGTGTGTGTGTGTGTGTGTGTGTGTGTGTGTGTGTGTGTGTGTGTGTGTGTGTGTGTAAAAGTGCTGATTTTCTGTCTGTGTGGAATGAATTCATTCTCTTTTCGTACGAAAAGGTCCGTTTGGCTGTATGGTCTTAGTGTCTGTCTCATGGTCTGTCTGTCTGCTTATGTATGCCTCGATTGCCTGTGTGCGCGCCCTAGCACTCGTGTCTGTATGTGCGTGTGCTTGTGTAGTGTGTGTGTGTGTGTGTGTGTAGTGTGTGTGTGTGTGTGTGTTTGTTTGTGTGGTGTGTGTGTGTGTGTGTGTGTGGTGTGTGTGTGTAGATGGGTGCATATGACTCTGTGTGTATATGTGTGTGTGTGTGTGTGTGTGTGTGTGTGTGCGTGAGTGCGTGCGTGCGTGCGTGCGTGCGTGTGCATGTGTGAGTGAACAGAAACATCCTTTATTGACCTAGAAGCTCAGAAAGCTTGAGGACACAAGTAAACAGTTGATAAAGGAAAAAGTCACCGAACATGAATGCAACCAAAACGTACTTTGCTAGTGGTCCTTGAAGCTGATGAAACTGTAACAAAGTGCTTGGAATTGAGTTGTTAATACACACTGGCTGAACTGGTTCTCTGAAACAGACAAAATTAATTGTTGCACTGTTTTCAGTAGATCTCTTCTAAAATCATAAAACAGCACACAACCGATCAAAAAATGAAACTCATCCTCTATAAGACCACACGTCACATAATCGAGGAGATTTTTCCCCTGGAGTTAACATCAGCGCTGACTCCACTCTCCCCCAAAGTCCCTCGGATGAGACGATAAACAGAGGGCCCGTGTGTGAACGCACGCGGAACATCTTGCACACACGTTAAATCCTGTTCCGCTTTTCGTAAGAGTAGGCCATCGTGTGCCGGTGGGAACAGATGACATTTACAAAACTGCATACACACAGGGACCGAATGTAAAAAGCATACGAGTGCTTATCGCATATCCTCGATATGAAAGAATAAAATAAATAAATCAATAAATACATAAATAAATAATTTTAAAACAAATTCTGCACTTGAAGTGCCTGTATACCGTCCACGCTGGATATTTGAATGGTGCGCACTTCTAAGCTTACAAGGAGCTTGTTTGTGGGAAGAATATCTGTTTGTAGTTAAAAATACTCGAAGCGATAGTTATTATTTTTGATTTTATCATAAATTTCTTATCTGCTAGGTTTTTTTGTTGTTGTTTCCAGAACTGAACATATTTTGTTTCTAATTGTTGACGCAAAGCATATTTGAGTGAGTGTGTGTATGTGTGCGTCTGTATCTGTGATCGTGACTGAATGTATGTTTGTGACTGTGTGAATGTATCTGGAGATTTAATTAATTTTATTTTAATTTAATTTAATTCTAATTTTTTTTTTTATTCATTTATTTTTATTTTATTCTTTTATATCGAGGACAACAGAATAAGCAATCATCTGCTTTTTTTCATCCGGTCCCCGTGTGTATGCAGTTTTTGTAAATCTTGTCATCTGTTCCCACGGGCACACGATGGCCTACTCTTACGAAAAGCGGAACAGGATTTAACGTGTGCACAAGATGTTCTGCGTGCGTTCGCACACGGGGCCTCGGTTTAAAGTCTCATCCGAAGGACTTTAGGGGAGAGTGGAGTCGGCACTGATGTTAACTCCAGGAGAAAAATTTCCTCAACCGGACTCGAACCCGGGTCTTCAAATTGCCAGCGCAATGTTCTGACCACTAGGCTATCCGTCCCCCCTTCAGAGAGAGAGAGAAAGAGAGAGAGAGAGGAGAGAGAGAGAGAGAGAGAGAGAGAGAGAGAGAGAGAGAGAGAGAGAGAGAGAGAGAGAGAGAGAGAGAGAGAGAGACGTAGGAGAAGACACAAACAGAATGATTAAGAGACAGAAATAGAGATGGAGAGGCAGAGCAGACGTGGGCAGGAAGAGACAGATCCAGACTGGCTTGTTTTCAATCGCATGCTTCTGTCTTGTGCTTATTTTACATTAGTGCTTCTTTCCTCCCCCCAATACACACCCTCCCTCCCTCTGTGCCTCGTGCCAAAACTGATGTGTTTCTCCCCTCACTTCCTCCACAAATATCAGTCTATGCTTGTCTATATCATGAGGACAGTTAGTCTCGTGAGAAACTGGGGAGCTTGGTAAAAACAAGGTGCTTAGTAGTATAAGCTAGTGTGGCCTAGAGGTAACTGTGTTCGGTTCTGGCTGACCCATAGAGGTGACTGTGTTCGGTTCTGGCTGACCCATTGTGGGGTTTGAATCCCATCCTTACAGTGAGTTTAGTACAGGCTCATTAGGTAGATCGGTGCAACACAGTCGAGTTAAATGTACTTTACCCATGAAATTTTGGGAGTGTTGATCAAATTACTCGACCAGCATTGCTGGCTTCTATAGTTCTTACGCCTTGTTGACGCTGAGAAATGTCATGGTAGAAAAAGTACAGTGCTATTTTGCAAGACGTGTGCCCTTTCATAGCATCATCTATCGAACATCTTCATCGCAGTAGATCTCCATGCAATAAAAAATCGTCTCTGGCTTGACAGCGCCATTGGGTATGGTCTCAGGGTGACGTAATGCTGGTTTTCCATCCACCTTGATTTGTGGTGAAGTGGTATCAAAGCCTTTGTTCTGCACACGTCATGGGAGAAGATCATGGGTGGAGGGGGCGATGTTATGGTCACTACTTTGTGGTGGGCGTGTCTCTTAATCTCGCTCGGGGCCTTAGCTATTATTGTTACTACTACTACTACTACTACTACTACTACTACTACTACTACTACTACTACTACTACTACTACTACTACTACTACTACTACTACTACTACTACCTTATTGTATTTATATAGCATTGAATCTTGTAAAGATAGTAAAGTTGGCTTTATACCCGTTTTAATATGTGTATAGTTGCACAGTTTTGATCTGGATTTTAAATTTGACGAAGTGGCATCCCCGATATGACCTGTGTGGTCGATGGGGCTATAAATATCATGATTGGGTTGGATTGTTTTGTAAAGAAAACAAATCAAATCGCTTACAATGAGAACATTCACATGTATGCAGCCATTCAAAAATATTACAATAAACATACAAAGGCTCTTCTACTACCATCAATGCAATTACCTATAACAGAAATCAAAACTAAAGCAAATGCATTATAAGAACAAATAAATCAAAATACAAGGCAATCTGGTTCTATAAGTGTAGTAAACGAATGTTCCAAGCAGCTGTGTGATAAAAATTATCTTTAACAAAGTGACAAATTAAGCTTGAAGACCAGAAAGTCAAAACCTTTAAGAAAAATCAAACACATGAAAACATCGTTTGACTCAGAATGTTAATGTACGAGAAAAGAAGTAAAATCTTTACTAAATGCAATAAATATAACCCCATATAAACTTGAACTTCGACAAAAGTACTTTACACAGAGAAAACAGTATACTACTTTGATACAGAATAGAAAGAAATTCTTCAAAAATAAGTCAGTAGTGCAGTTACATGATGCCATTAAAAAGATTGGAGTATATTGTGGAAACTTTACAAAAATTAAAAGAAAGCAAAGATAATGGATTGAAACAACAAAATCATATAGTAGCTGTAAGTGGACTTGAACACTTAAAAATACTTGTTGGAAAAGAACCGCAAATAAATCCAGACCAGAAAAAGTAAATACAAATCAATGAGATGTTGTCCATCTCATGGAGTTTTGTTAAAATGAGAGTATTGAATAGCTGTACTTTTCCAGTTAGTTCTTTCTGACGTGTGGGAGTTGCCTTTCTGGTATTGAGACTGGTTTGGGATTGAACTCTTCCTTGAGTTTGCAGATAGCTGAAGTCATTTAGCGTGTGTTTAGTCAGTTTATCTACAAGTGATGCCATGTATTTTTTTTTTACAAGATATAGTGCTATATAATTCCATGTATTATTATTATTATTATTATTATTATTATTATTATTATTATTATTGTTATTGTTGTTGTTGTTGTTGTTATTATTATTATTATTATTATTATTATTATTATTATTATTATTATTATTATTATTATTACTATTATTATTATCTTTTTGCTGTCATCATCATCATCATCATCATCATCATCATCATCATCATCATCATCATCATCATCATCATCATCATTATCATCATTATCATCATCATCATTTACTTTTTTGCTGTCATCATCATCATCATCATCATCATCATCATCATCATCATCATCATCATCATCATCACTTTTTATATTATTATTATTATTATTATTATTATTATTATTATTATTATTATTATTATTATCATTATCATTATCATTATCATTATTATTATTATTATTATTATTATTATTATTATTATTATTATTATTGCTGCTGTTTCTGCATCCATACTTTTAGATCGTTGATCCCTATGTGCACAAGAACACCATCTGCATTGACATTAATTTTCTAGTGCACTCTTCTGCCACCATGACATTCTTCATGGTCACTTTCAACCCATATGACTGACCCCGCCACTCTTTTAGGATCAAGATCAATGCTGTTGAGAATGGAGTCAGGGAGAAGGACTACACTCGGTAGGTTGTCATTGCTCTGGGGCACAATGTCCTCATCTTTAAAACTGCCATCACTGGGACTGTCACTGTCAGGCTGGCTTTCATCTTTTTCTCCTCTTAGCCCAGCTGATGCCAGTGTTCTTTTCCTCCTGCTTTACTTCATGTGCCTTACGTTCTTTTGATGATATGCTCGCTTCATTACCAGGGAGACACTGAGTCATGTTGTCGTCTGATGATTTTGCCTGCACTGCAGTTTTTGTCAGATCTGTTTTGCTTGTTGATGCCCTGGCTCTGTTAGCTGTTCCTGTCTTTTGAGGGGTCTCCTTTGAGGTCTTTTTTTATTTGTGTATCGATCCCTTCATATTTGAAGTAACGTGAAATGTTTTGTTTATGTATTTATTTATTTTTTTTTATTTTTTTTATTTATTCTTTTATATCGAGGATAACAGAATAAGCAATCATGTGCCTTTTTTCATCCGGTCCCCGTGTGTATGCAGTTTTAGTAAATATTGCCATCTGTTCATGCTGGTCACAGAGTTCATTTGTTTGTGTTTACACATGCAGTGTTTGCTGGTATTGCTGGCAAGCTAGTCTGTTTTCTACTGTCTTTGTTCTGCCTAAAGCTGGGTGTTTTCAGAGCGTTAGACAGTTGTTTGACAAGCCCCTCTGTTCTTTCCGGATGCAGTAGATCTGCCAGGTTGCTTCCTGACAATTCTAGATTTCCAAGAGTAGTTGTCAAAGTTTGCTGCTCGCATCGTAAAGTTTGTTCTATGAAAGTGATGTCATGAGATTTTACATCATCTAAGGCTGTGTCATCAGTGTGTGTGTATGTTTGTATGTGTATGTGTGTGTATGTATAAATGTCATGTCCACACCAATCCAGATCAGTACATAGTTTTACAACATTTATAAAGGTAAAGCAGACAAATACGACAGTGATGATTACAGAGGTATAACATTGTTGAGTTGTATTGGAAAACTTGTTCACTTCTGTATTAATTTTAATATTAGGTTGACAAGATTTCTTGAAACAAATAAGATACTTTTGGAAAACCAGGCAGGCTTCAGAAAGTATAACTCTACTATAGATAATTGTTTTATGACATTTCTAAATTGTTTTTAAAATTACTTTCAGATATCTTTCTAAGCCAAAAAAAAAGTTATACTGTGATTTTGTTCATTATCAGAAGGCTTTTGATTCTGTATGCCTTAGTGTTTGATGGTATAAAGTGGCAGCACAAAATGTAAGCAAAAAAGTATTGAAAACCATAATGAATGTGTATGGAATTTTTTTATCTTGTGTTTTGGTTTAAGATGGAACCTATTCAGACTATTTCAAAAGCTTTAATTGCATTTTTCAGGGTGATAGTCTTTCTCATGTTTTGTTTTCCATGTTTCTGAATGCTTTGGAACTATATTCGACAGATAGAAATTGTCCACAATTGAATGCTGAGCTTTCATCTTATAGAAAAATGTCAACAAGCTATGTTTAACTTCTAGTTTTGCAATATGCTGATGGTGATTTCTTTTCATTTTCCAATACAAAGAAGTCGTTACAAGATCATTTAGACACTTTATATGCTTACTGCTTTCAGTGCAAACTGATGAATCCAGTGAAAACAAAAATCTTGATAGTTTGCCGTAATAGATCTCGTGACATGTTTACATACGGTAGAAAAACCTTTGAAGTTGTAAATGCTTTTAAATATTTAGATAATGAAAGATTTATATGACAAATCTTTGATTCAATCAGTATGGCTAAACAAGATACGCAATAGTTTAGTACAAAGCGGATTTGACTGTTTGTGGTAGAGACAGTTTTGTTCAACTCTTAGTTCTACCAGTTCACATATGAAAGCCTTCTTATTAGATATTTTTTTTTATTGATGAATGGGAGAGATGAGCTGTGGGATAATAGTAGATGCCTTTATCAATACAATTGTAAACTCGATTTTGGTATGGAAAAATATAACACTTGTTTACTGGATGTATATGTTGCAGTTGTCATACACTTCCTATTAAGGTTGGACGTTCCCATAACATACCACCGGAAGAAAGAGTATGTTCAAAATGCAGTATATCTGTTATAAGGGATGAATTTCATTTTGTCATGTAATATCTCCACTTTACACATTTACGGCAAGATTTTATTCCTTAGCATTTTGTTCAACCCATATC